>JAQIXW010003898.1:0-12387 GCA_034700685.1 Willowsia buskii
CCGTTTAGCATTGCATTGCCGAATTTTAATAGTCTGTGTTTCAGATCAACGTTATTTGACCATAAACTAAAATTTGCTTGTAAACACAAACACATCTTATGTGGTCTGGGTTTCAGACATTCAGTAAGACACAAATGCATTCATTTTTACCAAGTTAGTGTTAAGTTTATGGCAAAATATTTAATACCATGCTAAGAATTTCTTATTCCCCCAACAAACGTAAAACATAAATTAAAACGGTTGCATAAAAAGTCGAAAAATATTTTGTATTAACTAGCATGTGCTTTTCAAATTCAGTTACAGTTATCACTCTTAAATGCAAACACACAATATTATTTACTTGAAATCAGAGCAGGAAGTTTAAAATCTTCTATCCTTGTGAGCATCAAAGAATCTAGAAAATTTAGCCGCACGTAGCCTATATATAACATTTCATACTGCAGACAGAAATACAAGGTGACGCGAGTAACGGAGTAAATAAACAGTAAACATTACTGGAAATAGGCAGGCAGACGTATCTTGGAAATGTAAAGAAATCCATATCTATGCAAATTTTGCTTTGCAGCATAACACATAGAACAAATACAACAAGGCTAGCAAACGTGGTAACTGATGTCCCTTGAACTTACTGGAGGTCGTTCAATGAGACTCTTTAAAATTAACCCTTTTGACTTTAGATTCATAATCTTAGGAGTGCCATTGTTTTATCAAGAACAATGGTAAAGATTAAGGGGGTCGGGTACGACAATGATCGGGTTCGACGGTACAATCTAGCTGAGTAGGGAATAGAAATAATGAGAAGTACAACAGAATGAATATTTCATACAAGAAGACTCTATATTATCCATTAATGATTCTGATGATTTTTATGCTTTATGATTTTATTGACAAAATGCAAAGTTGACCATGATAAAAGAAATTCAAGTTCACTGCTACATACACCTAGTTTGGATAGAAAATTTTTGTCTTGTCGCATTGTTAAGAATCTATGGTATCCGGATGATTAAAAAATTTTCTATAAATTACCGGAAATCTTATGTAGTTTGCAGTGAATCAAGAGAGAGATGATCGCCCAAATAAACTTGTAAATTTTGTTGGAAAATAGATATCTCGCTTTAAAACAACTGCTTTACTAGTTGCCTTTAAAAAATAAGCTGGCGCACTAAAACTACTACGCAGAATATGAATATACTGTAATATCGATATTTGTATTTTTTTATTCTGTTGCAATATCAATATGGACATATGGAGACATCAGGATCAAAATATATTTTCATATTGTGATACAAAAGTATCAAAAAATCCAGTAATTTCTTGAAATGTTGGGCGCAAGCCTGGATAAAAACTGAAACAGTGTACTAT
The DNA here is from genome assembly GCA_034700685.1 of Willowsia buskii. NCBI lineage: Eukaryota > Metazoa > Arthropoda > Collembola > Entomobryomorpha > Entomobryidae > Willowsia > Willowsia buskii. The sequence continues at coordinate 1,363 of JAQIXW010003898.1, forward strand.
CAGAGCTGAATACCTAGAAAAGCATTTAAAAATAATTCTTTTAAAAATGTAAATAAAATATATCAACAATTTTTATCATTTGTTTCTTACATATTGTGCTGAGAGTAAAATGGCTCGGGAAGTCTGCGACCACTTTTAAGCTGCTGGAGAAGCTCATCGCTATCGATAACATCTGGATAAGGAATATCTCCTAAAAAATATTACAAATGTTGAATTTTGTGTCCATTTTTATGTTTTAAGTTTTTTCAACTAAAAAATGTCCAAAATAAAGTTTAACCTAAACTGTGAATTTCCCAAATTGTTACTCCAAAAGACCAGACATCCGTTTTCTCATTGACAATACGATCAGTGATGAATTCAGGTGCAGCCCAACGCCAGGGTATATCCACCTCATCTATTTTCACATGACTTTTGTCGTCTCCAAGAAACGAGGACAGTCCAAAGTCGCAAATAATCGCTCTTCTTTCTCTATTTAGTAAGATGTTTCTAGTAGCCAAATCCGCATGTATAATCTGTAATTATGCAATGAACCAAATTGAGTATTTCTTAACTTTATTGCTCTATTTTTTAAAATTTTTAATAGGCTTCATATGTGAGGATACCTTTTTTGAAGCCAAAAAGCTCATCCCTCGCGCAATATCACTAGCCCAATGAAACATTTTGTTTGCTAACTCTCTTGTTGTGCATTTAAGACTTACATTTGCATCACAATTTGTCAAAGCTATAGAGTCAGGATTGAGTGATTTCAGATAAGCTTCTAATGATCCATTTGGGCACAGTTCCAAAAATACATAGATATTTCCTTTCAAATAATTTATTTGAAAAGGTTTATTTAGGGCTCCGTCTTTTAGTAAATATTTACTAAAACAGGAAACAGATATGTTTTTACCTTCAAAAGCCTCGTTAGTATATGCTCCCAAAAATTCAATAACAAATGGATTTTTGCCAAGATAAGATAAAACACGAATCTCGTTCACCATCTGTAGCACATCTAGTTCTGATGAGTTTATATTAGTCATTTTTACAGCAACTTGAAGCTCCTTATCCAAAATAATTTTTGCGGAGCAAACAACACTCTTGTTCCCAGAACCCAAAATATTTAGCTTGTCTGAAATGGGTAATTATAAGGGTTGATTGTTAAATAAATCCAAAAAAATTGGGTTTAAATGAATGGCTGATTTTGATATTCTGTATTTAATATTTAATAAGAAGTACTGACCAATGGTAAAGTTTTCTTTAGGGATTTCCCAATTTCTATTATATCCTAAGCGTCCAAAGTCATCAATACTGGTGTTTACTACATTTCTGTAATTAAATGCTCCATTCTTGAAAAACCACTGAATTTCCTGTTTCAACATCCTTCTAGCATATGTATCCGTTCGTTTTTTAAGATTGTAAAAGTAAACAGCCAAAATAATTAAAACCAATAGAATTCCGATAACCACACTTCCAACCGCGATTAAAGCTGGACTACTTGCTTCAACTTTATTAGTGTCTAACGCTAAATCCTCAGATGAGATGTTTATATATGTATGAACTATTGACGTCTCCGTTGAAAAAACATGACTGCTGTTTGAGCTCCTCAAATCTGTAATTATTACATAATTGTTTAACCAAGATGGCTATTATGATGGATGGAAATAATTTTATCAATAGTTTTACCCAATTCTTTTTCTTGAAATTCGAAATCCTCGAAAGCTTTGTATATTTTGTTAGGCTTCAATTTCCACCAACCCCGTTCCTTAAGATTACCTGCTGGGTTGAAGGTATCAAATGCCTCATAAAACACAACTGTGTTGTTCGTCTCCAATATCCAGTAATTAAATAACTGCCAGAATTTTACAAGTGTTGCATCCCAATTGCCTGGCACGCCTCTGTATCCTGTCATCAATATTAGCCTGGGTAAGTTTACGGCTTCATTGCCATCAAAACCCATACTTTCTTTTAAATTTTTCTTTGCATTTAAGAAACGCGTTACGACACGCGAAAACATAACTTCTGGTGTGTCTACTGTTTCGTCAGGAAGAGTGATTTCTACAATCACATTTTCTAGTTGGAGTAGAAACGGATATTTATATTTTTTCATGTACCATGCCAAGCCGTGAATATATCTCACATGAATGAGTAGACCCAGCTTGTATTTTATGGAGGAAGACTCCAATTTGGCTCGTGACTCTTTAAATATCTTATCCAGGAGGAGGTAACGCTGAGGGGAAGAATGTTCAAAATATATTGTTGTTACGGTTCCTGGGAATAGTTTGTTTGCTTTGTTTGCATTTTCTAGTATTAAGTCAAAAAACGAAAGTAGATCTTCCATATTAGGCGATTCTTCCGGTGCTGTATAGACAATTTGGGCTTCCAAAGGCATTAGCGTTTTGTTAAAATCAAATTTATTGTAGGCCGCAACTGATTGCGGTAAATCCATAATCTCTTGGGCTGCAAATTAAAAGTATATTGTGTATTTGATATTATTTTTTATTAAGGAAATTTTAAATAGTTATCTACTTTTATTGTCGATAGTTCTTAAAACAAGTTTTTGAAACCGCTGAGCAACGATTTCCAACATTCCGATCACTGTCTGGCGTTCTGACTTTTCGAGTGCCCATTTTGTGACAAATGGACTAAACCATAGTAGTGAGTTATCTTGATGGAAGCTGGTATGATTGTTATTCTAAACGGAGCAATAATATATTGAAAATAGTTACAATATATAAATCTCGAGCTAGTATACTATTTGAGTTTTATGTATGCCATAGTAATTTCAAGCAAACCTGAGATAATGAGACTTTAGCGAAGTTACAAAGAACAAGTAAGTAAGGTATGAAAAATTTTGGGGCCATATTTCTCACGAAGCAAATCAGAGTGGTAAATAAGCACTGAGCAAATCAGGTATTATATGCTAACTAAAGATAATTATCTATATCCAAATAAAACAGAACAAATTTTATTCGCTTTAAGCGAACCGTAAAAGTACACTTCCGTAGCGACAAAGTAGGAGACAATACCAACGCATCGATATTTGAAATGTGTATTCCTGACCACAAACAAAAAATCCAAGCGAAAAACCTTAAAAAAATTAAGAGGAAAATGCATTCGAGTAAAAATCCAAGAAATTGAAATACATCCGATATATATAATATATGATGTTCCTAAAAGAAATGATTAATTTGTTAGAAGTTTACTAATAATTTATGCTAGTTAAAAGAGCAAGTATTATTACCAAGTATATACCATTATAACAAGTATTATTAGTAGATAATTATTAAATATTATGGTAGAATAAAATGAAGTTATAGCAGTCACTATTTAAAATATACAGCATACAATTTGTTTACTGTTTTCAAGCAACATTCACCACAAACAACGCAGCAAGAAATTAGCTGGTAATAAATACTGAAGAAATGGTGGAACGTTTCAAAATCAGACATCCGCTGGCATTGATGGTGCTTCAGTCAGACAAATAATTTTTCCTATAATTACTTGTTCAATAATATCTTCATGAAAATTTTGAACCATATACTTATTTGCTATTCCCGGCTCTTAATGGTAATGTCCAGTTCTAATCAGAAGACTGCGATTTGAAGATACATAAGCTGAATCTTTTGTGCTAAATTTTCAATACAAAAATGTATGTAATATTTAGCACAACAACATTTTGGGCATTGATGCTTATTTTTGTATATTCTTATCCGAATGTGTGTCAGGTAAAAAAAAAGCAAAAACCATCATTGAAATTTTTCTCGATAAACAAATTCAAACTGTTTGTTTTATAGAAATGGGATTTGAGAGTATTTTTAAATAAATCAAAAGTTTTGATTTAGGGAGAAACTACATTTGATAGAAATCGGACGATGGTCTATTTAAGGCCATATGTAAGGTATGGTCACTTCGACGAAATTGAAACTCTTAGCGTTGACGATGTAATGAATATGGTAAAAGTCATTGCAGGCAAGTTTGACAACATTGTCATTGAGCCTTTGACACCTGACACATCAGGTAAACGGCAGATACAAATATTATCACAAAATAATTACTAATTTTAAATAATTAAAAGGAAAGGTTTATCTTAATTAGTGAGAAGTGAGGCACTTATTCCGGAAGCAGTTGCAAAGTACAACAGTCTCTTTAGAAACACTTCTAATCAGAGGCCTCTTCAGCTTCACATGGAATTTTATTTTTCCTCAGAAAATGTCGAAACAACTCATCGTCTATTTGACATTGTAAAAGATGAAGCCGATAAAACTAATGCTGCTTATCCTGGAACCGTTGCGTCCCTAATTTTATCACATTTTCAAGGCGATTGTAATTCCATTGAGGAAGCTATTGAATATGCAGCAACTCAAATGGTACTTTCTTCTAGCCCATATAAGTTAGGGGTTCTTCTAGAAGTAGATAATGGGATTACTGGAATATTTGAATGTGATTTTGTTGCAAATCCTACATCCTCTTTCTTTCAAGTCGAGTTTTTCCTCGTATGGGAGAGATTAATTCAGACAGAAAATCGCTCAGATTTACAACTTTTTGGAGATTTACAAACCTCATATACCGCAGTTAAAAGAGAGTTGATTAATGCACGGGCACATATTTTAAATGATACTGTTCAATATGCGCTACTAGTCGCGTACGAGTCAAACGATTCGATTTTAGTGAAACTTTGGAAACTTTTGAATGAATGGACGACTCAAGAAAATGATATGGCAATATTTTTTGAAGCGCTTGATCAAAGAGTGCATCCAGGTCAGGATTATTATTATGGGTGGTGGCGGCTCAAGGAAAATCGGAGCTATGAAGATCCATCACAATATGAGTATGAAGAAAAGGAACAAGGTTTGTTTAAAATTTTAAAATAAACACTTTAGCTTGTTAAAAAACTAATCAAAAGTAAAAAAGATATTTTGGTGTATTTTACAGTAATTGCGAGTTTAAAAGTGATTTCGAAAGAAACAACGAGCGATTTAAGCACTGAGTCAATTATTGCTGTTTTTAGTGCTCTGGTAGTTGTCATATTAGTAATAATTGTGTCCATACTATTTATTTACAAACTAAGGTTCAGTAGTGCCTCGGGTAATATGTTGAGTCTTCAAGAACAAAAGGAGTTTTTTGAGGGAAAGGCAACGGATGATATCACAGAAAATAAAGCTCATCCAAATATAATGAACCATTTGGAATACGATAAAAGTTTGGAGATTAAACTTGATAATGTTAGAATAGGTAAGGAAAATCCAAAACTCTTTTATTCGTATAATTATGCAATTCAAAGGGTAAAATAAAAAAAAAATTACGGTAGGATATTTAAATTAACAGATGAACAGAGAATTCTTGGGAAGGGTAACTTTGGAATAGTATGCATAGCTGAAATGGTAATAAATGAAGAGGAAATAGAAGTTGCGGTTAAAATGACAAAAGGTAACTGTACCATACATGGACTTAAGGGACTTCTCTCAGAAATTAAGGTATTGTCATATTTGGGAACTCATGAGAACATTACGAAACTGTTGGGAGCGTATACGGCAGATATATGTAGAGGTAAAATAAATAAACTTATCATCTAGTTGTATCTTGTAATCAGAGCAGGCAAGATCATCAATTATGTATAAATGTTTTGAATGTAAAGGAAGAGTGTATGTGTTCACTGAATTATGTGAGAGAGGCTCGTTGGATAAATATTTGCATTCTTTACGTGATCCAAAACAACTTACGCCATCGGAGATTTATTTTCCATGTCACAAAATAGAAGGGCAACTGTTACACCGGTTGGGTCAGTGGTCGTCTGAAATTCTAAATGGAATGGATTATCTTTCAAGAATGAATGTAAATTGAAAAGCAGAATGTACATTTAGTAATCAAGCTTGAATAATTAACTAGAAATAACCATTTCGTAGGTAGTACATGCTGACCTTGCTGCTAGGAATATTCTGCTGACAAGTTCAATGCATGCTAAAATTTGCGATTTTGGTTTATCTCGTCGTCTCTATAATTTTGAAAATTATAAGAAGAATGGAAATGCTCAAATACCGTGGCGGTGGACAGCACCGGAAGCTCTTCGTGGCTTGATATTTAACGAAAAGACGGATGTGTGGTCTTATGGAGTTACATTATGGGAGATGTTTACATTAGGTTGACAAAATTTTTGGAGTACATCAGTATTAAAAGATATGGAACAAGTTTCCAACCTTTTTTTAGTTAAATGCAATTTTAAAATATTGTATATAATTTTCAGGGGAGCTGCCTTACTCTGATATTTCGGGTGGCGACGAGCTGCTCCTGTTTTTGCAGAAAAATAAAATACTACCACGACCATGCACTACACCAAATATAGACTTGTAAAATACATAACATAAACGTATAATGAAAAAAACATATAATGCCAATGTCATTTTGAATTCATTCTTGTTTACAATTCTGTGATTCAGCTATGATGAGGTAATGGTGAAATGCTGGATATTGGATGCAAGCACAAGACCAAGTTTCCGAGAACTTCAAGTGTTACTAGAAAATGTGGAAAAATCTGTCTAGGAAGCTGCTACTGTCGTACGTTGAGAATAAATGTTATTTGGGCAATACTGTTTGAATCGAATATCTAAAAAATTATAAATATAAAAACCCATGAAGGAAAATGAAGGATCATATTGTCATTTCATAGACATGTATCTTGAGGTTAATGTTTTTTTCTAATTAAGGCAACATTTACACAATTTAGCTTGTGGTCGACCGCACTAATTGTTATGTTATTTTTATTTCTCAGTTCCCAAAAAACTTAAAGTTTCCCTTTTGATGCAAAACATGATGCATCCTGACCGTTACAATTTCTGTAGTTTAGTTTAAACGCAAATATGGCTATTGAGAAAATTAAGCAATTCTTATAATTCTTTCTTGCAATAAATTAACCCTTTACTAAATTCATTTCTGACTTTATATTACACTTTTAATTTTGGAAATATTAATGAAGACATGCACTTAAAATAAGATGATGTAAAATATCAAAAATGATGGAAATATAGAGACAACGAAAAAATAATTTCCAGACAAGCGAAAAAATTTTTAGAAGTAAACAAATATTATGTATTTTTTATTGTATTCTAATCACCTATTACAGTGTATAGTTTATTTTCTGGCAGATCATTTCATGAATTTTCTGTTTGTAATTATGCGAAAGCATGCAAGTTACAAATTTTACTTCCAAGTAATGTAAACTGATCAAAAAATTAATCACAAAAAATACAATTACAATATAATAATTACAATACAATACAATTTCTTTGAAGTCCTCACACGACGAAGGGATCCCGCCAAGACAATTGCCTTGCTCACATTTTTCTCTTCGACTGCAGAGGTGACCGATGTCTGAACTCCTCCAGAAATAGCTAAAACAACAAGAAAATTAAATAAATAAGTTTTTACTTTAAATTAATCCCCAATTAAATTCTCCAATTAGCGCAATAAAATATTAAAACTCTTACTCATTTTCTAGCTTAAAAATTCAAAACGATTTAGAAGTTAGGACGTAATCAAATATGAAATATTTATTTCCACAAGTCGGTCTTAAGAAAAATTAGGAATTGTGTCGCTTAACAGTGGAAATCGAAACAAAGTGATGGAAAGTGGATGCAGGTTCAATTTAAATTCTATTTCCATTTTAGCGTTCCTAGCCTGTATACTTGTAAAATGTATTTCCATAGATTATGGAATATAATATGGCATGCCTGAGCATGTATATAGACATATAAATAGACTTTAATGTAATGAAATTGTGATTTACGATGAATAAAACATAATATACAACTCTTCCATGCAAGGATCGCAAGTTCCAAGCTGGATTCCTGTCTGTTCCTGTGGACAAGTTTGATGCAAAGTTTTTCGGATTGTCGCCAAAAGAGGTGATCTTCCTCGACCCTCAACAGAGGCTCCTTCATGAAGTCTCCTGGGAAGCGATGGAAGACGCGATGATTGATCCTCTCAAACTTCATGGAACTCAGACTGGCGTCTTTGTAGGATCTTGGATTTATGACTACAAAGACATCTGATATAAATTTGATATATTTTTTTTAGTTTAAATCTCAGATTTTTATTGAGTTCGAGAATTGAATTTTTTTTAGTATGGAATTGGATGTCAAGATTGTCCATTTCATCAATTGTCACCCGCTGGACATGGGAGGAGACAAACTTATGGGATTCAGATCTGTGGAAAAGGTTTAAAGTCCTTACTTTTTTTTGAGTTGTTAGTTTTGGTGCATGCAGTAGTAGATGAAATAAAAGCCATCGTACAAATCAATTTTTTCTTAAAAATTTCAGTTTGCGGTGGAGCGTTGTCTTCAAATTTACACAGAAGATGTGAAACAAAATATTAGCGTAAAGATACTTACTTGTAATTTACAAACTAGTTTTGGAACTTTGCCTTCAAATATTCAAATTATCTCTTAAAAAGTGAATTAGGATATGTTTCTAATTTTTGACTTCGTTCCCATATAAATTTCTCACGAGAGCATGTTGAGTGCTAGGCAGCATTATGAAAATGAGCCGATTGTTGTAGTTGGAATGAGCTTCCGGCTTCCAGGAGGAAATAATGTGGACGAATTTTGGGATCTGTTGGTCAACGGAAGAGATGCTATCCTACCTGTGCCACCATTTAGGTGGACTAAAGAACATACTACGATCGCATGTAACAACCGCAAGTTCCAAGCTGGATTCCTGTCAGTTCCTGTGGACGAGTTTGATGCAAAGTTTTTCGGACTGTCGCCAAAGGAGGCGATCTTTCTCGACCCTCAGCAGAGGCTCCTTCATGAAGTCTCCTGGGAAGCGACCCTCCAGTAGAAACTTTTCCAATCACCAGTCGAGCTGTGTTGTAAAGACCAACAACTTGAAGCACAAGAAAGCAAGCAGTTTTGATTCCGAGCATGTACTTTGAAAATGTCACGCGATATTCTAAGAACAGGGGGAAATGGACCTTAGGGGGGAAAAGGCCGGTAAGGTCGCAGACGTAGTTAAACTGGCTAGCTTTTTTCAAGACAGAAAGATATAAAATTAAATAGGTGTTTTCTGTCAGTTCTAACCTTGAGTATGCATAGCTAAAAGTGAATTTTTCACTCCATTTCTGGCAATTTGCACATTCGTTGATAAATCCTGCTTTATTGTGGCGCACGGAATTTTGTGCAGGGCTTCCACAATGCTAAAAAAAATTATGCCGGATACCAAATCAAATTTGATTTTAATTAACTGTATTCAAAGCAAAAGATAAGAGATTTTCGTCCAGCTAAAGTTTCTAAAACGCCCCCAATTTTAATTTATTTTCCTCCTAATCCGCAATTTTTGGGAGGAAATGATCCAAGATGAAATTCCACCTATCAGAGGGGAATTACCTCCTAAAACTTAAACTTATTACCAGAGATGGAGATAATATGCACGAAAAGTTCTAGAAATGTGCATGGTCAATGGTCATTTTAGGACATAAAATAGGACAATTAAGGACAAAATAGCGCATTTTAAAATGTCATTTCTTGGTCATATGCATGCTTCTAATTGAGAATACCGAGAGGGAAGAAACAAATTACGTGATTTTATCTTACAAATTCACATTTTAATAAGTTTAATAAATATTGTATGTTGCAAAATCGATATCTTTCTGTGTCTTATTTTGTGATGCTGTTTCTGGCATTGTGAATGTTGAAACTTCATAGTAACAAACCCATCTCTAGATTTTCTAAAGTAAAGTTGCCTCGTTTATCTATCAAAATTGACTCTTACAAACTAAAACAAACGAGCTACAAACAGGTAATTTCTGCGAGTTCGTTAGAATACCATGTTTAGATGCATGCCCCTTGTTACAACGTTGGTATCAGTAATATTCAGAATATTTGAGTTTTTGACTTTTTATGCTTGTTTTGTTATTTTTTAATACTTACTTGGAAACTTATTTGCATAAAATATGCATGAAAATCTCAATTTTTTAAAACCTAAAATTCTCTCAAAAATGGCCGAAGTATGCATAAAAACCTAAAAATATGCATGTTTTAGGACAAAAATGTTCAAAATAGGACATTTCAGGACAAATATTCAAGCGTCAAACGACGTCTTTTTACATGATTCGTTTACATGTCATACGTTTTTGCAATAGGCAAGTCCAGAAAAAACATGCAAAATCTTAAGATCTCCATCTCTGCTTATTGCAGTAGTATCAAATAAAAGCATACATATATTGGTTCAAAGGCAAAAAAAAATATGTTCAGATGAAGTAAAGAATTGCCACTGATGAGAAAGGCTGATAATATACTTGGTCAAATTTTTATTTACTAATTAGCCTTTAGCGTTTTTTATGGTTGCTATATTTTTGTACTAGTTTTTATAGACTTTTGACTGTTTAAACAAAAATATGTTACAAGGAATTACAAAATAATTGGTGGAATTGCATCTTGGATCATTTCCTCCTAAAAATTCTCGACTAGGAGTAAAATAAACTCAAGTTGGTGGATTTTATTTCATTTTAACGGGGCAAAAACTTTTTTCCAATAATATATTTTTATAGCATTCCAGCCACCCACCTCAGTGTATAGTTTATTTCCAAGCAGATCATTCTGCATATTTCTAGTTTGCATGTAAAAGTATTCATGTTACAAATTTTACTTTCAAGTAGCGTAAACTAATCACACAATTAATCACAAAAACAATATATCTATATAGATTTTCAATTTTGAGCATGACATCTTACTTTTCTATTCCAAACTTTTTAAAGACACCTAAGTCATTTAAATATTGTAAATCCCTCTTCATTATCACATAATTACTATCCAAGCTCTCCTCATAGTTAGGATTCAGATTTTGCAACTTGCGCGATCTAAAAAAGTCAAAACTGTTGTCCATAAAGTTTTGAGTATAGTTGAATGATAAGCCGCCAACTCCAAAGCCTTCATGAAAACCGCTGCCCTGCTCTTCATACAGCTTTTTGAATGGAGCTAGTGGCGAGTCGCCCTTCTCCAATTTCAATTTCTCAACAAACTCTGGATACGGAACTGGTTCAATCTTAAAATTAAA
>JAQIXW010003899.1:0-12384 GCA_034700685.1 Willowsia buskii
CTGACTCTAAATTTTAATTAAATCAATACAATTAAGTGCCGACACAGTACTTCATTTACAGTATATATATTTTATATTTTGGAAACTTTTGTTACCTTGTGTCCATGAAATTTAAGACCTTTAAAATAAGGTAAAAACAATGGATTCAAATGCATCAAAAAGTAATTCACAAAAACATTTATCGTCAATACATTTTAATCCAAAACAAGTGAATTCAATAATGACGGAGTACAATGTGTGTCTTCGGCTAAGTTTTATAAGAAAGAATGTATGCTTTGAGTATAGTAAATTGTATGCCCAACCCAAAAGTCCATGGTATGGTCCATTTATTCAGAAGAAGAGAAAAGCCGGTATTGCACTTAAGATTTTTGGTAGATGCGTCTCATAAAACTTACCTATTTTCTGAGACTCTCCATCTGGTACCAATGAACTGCAGGCGAAACTACAAAAACGGTACATAATAGTGATGATATACATAGTCTAAAGTAAGGCTTCACATTTTTGTTAATGCACAAAAAATTAATTTGATTCTTTTATCTTCCAAGTGTTTACCTGCCTTTGAGCAGTATATCCCATCCCTATTTTGTTGGTAATCTGCTGTTACGTATATTGACGTCGTATTTATGATGTCATAATTCTGATAGGTAATGAGGAAAATTTGTCGTTAAAATGTGTTAGGCGGTCACCGTTGACATTTTAAAGCATTTTGGGGAGTACATCTTTTTACAAACTTAAACTCCTTGATTTTTTTTATTATTTCGATAGATGAGCTCTTAAATTATACCTTGAAACCACTTTGATTTGAAGAAATTTTATTCGCTAAACTACAAATGCATTCGTAACAACTAACTGACGTATGAGCTAAGATAAAGATGCTTTAGATCATGATACAGTTGTCGCACAATAACGTAAAAATATTCATTCATACCCTACTCAAACTATTTTATAAATCATCTTCTCATGATTTATCACTTAATACGATATGCTGCCACTTAAAGTAGCAGTTAAAAAGTAAATCGCCGCAGAGCAAACTTACTGTTAATGATGATCAATTGTATTCTACTATATACTATGCAAACTATGCATTACATATACGTCATGTGTAGTCGGTGTTGCTGAATTCTTTTATTAAAGAAATGGAATGTACTATACACCTATTTCTTAATCGTAAATCATGGTTTATGCTCGTTCCATTCCCTTCAGAATCTGGAATGTTAAAGAATAACATGTCCCGGTCTTTAACGAACAGATAATAAAAAAGTCCATAATATTTTGCAATAGGAATTGTCGCAGCAGTGGTGTAATTGACTAGTATTAATGCTTCGGACATGTATGTACCTTAACAAACGTGGGTTTATAAAAAGGAGCGGAAGATTACATTTTTGAAGTTATGATCTTTTAAAAGGGGTTTCACCATTACCATAAAAATATTGGTGTCGGTCTTTAAAACAATTGGATCCTTCATTTCGACAATGTAGATATTCCTCTATTTGCACATATTTTGAATACCAAATTTCTACAGCTTAGGAATTCGCAATTGCTCTAATGTTTTTCGGAGTTTGTACTTTAACACACAAAACTCTAGTGCATGTGAATTTTCTTATCTTATACATACATAGTTTTATCATATGGGAATACAGATTCATTACGAGATGAGAAAAGTTGTTTAATTCTTGTGACGGTGGTATCATCGGTGAATCTGCAACCCCTTGGGTGGGAGATGGAGTCAGATGTTATGCGGGAACTAGGGCTGTTTTGAAGTTGTTGATAGTTTGTGGGTCGCCACTGGTAACAAATTACATTCTATGCTACTCCAGTGATACCGGTTTATTAGATCATGACATGATGAAAAGGCCTGCTTGTTTATTTATTTTCATCTTCAGTCTTGCCCACTTTATTCGTATACAGACTAATATCAAGAATCAAGACACTTTTATTAGTATTAAGCTGTTACTATAACTGCAGTCATTATCATTGTACATCGTAATCTAAATTGTCTGCATCATCATCATCATAATAATAATAATAACAATAACTGCGGTTGGCAAATGTCAATGTATGTACAAGTAGTAGTACTGTGTCAAAATTACATAAACAAATACAATCAGTACTTGCTTACAAACGAGACAGAATGACAGAATATAAATGAAATAGTGGTCTCATTTGTAGCAAGTATGGGTTCACTTTGCTGATCATTACGAGAAGAAAAACATTAAGAAGAGCCAATAAAAGAGATGCATGCAGACTGTTAAGACATCTCCTTTTTGACAGAATAATTATAACAAGAAGTGCAACAATGATGACAAACATAGTAAAATACACATGCATACCACACAAAAGTTATTAGTTCAATATTAGTCAATTCCATCTACTTTCAAATATTTGTATATTATGAATATAGTAATAGTAAGCCATAACGTCAAACATTTTAAAACAATTGTAACAAGAGATGCAAAGGTAACTGCTGTCACAGAGGTTTTCTTTGTAAAGGCACGATACACAATGCAACTGCATATTTTATTATACCAACACGCTGAATTGAAGGAGTGAATCTCGCAGGGATTATACTAGATGGAACATGTTAAAGTTCTGATACCAATGCGGACTCCTACCTGCTGAGCGACAACTTCCAAAAAGCTCCTTACTGTGAGAACGGAACGAGATAAAAAATCTCCATTCAAATTGATTCATACAACACACCAACATCACTCAACAAAGATTAAAGTGGTCATGCAAAATTCAAAAAGTTTTCAAGACAATTGTGCTGAACGTAAAGGTCTTGATACGTACAGCAATAATGGTAATATATAAGATTTGACTGCACAAATACACGTATTTTCGCTTATCGATCCCCATAGACATACTTGAAGTCAAGGAAGAAAATGGGATGAAATACTCTACCTTGCTTGTTAGTTATTATTTTATTACGTGCAAATGCAAAACTGGTTCTTGCAAACTGAGTAATATTATAATTGAAATACAATATATTAAAACTCTGTAAACAATGAGGATAAGAATTCGAATATCTTACATAGCAATAATAATACCATCATCATCATCACCACCACTCACTCAAGTGTTGTCGCCGTGAGTAGATGCGGCTGAAACGAATAATATGGACGGGGGATGAGACGGGAAAAACTTGAAGATGAAAAGACACACAGGAGATATTCTGTTCCATGTGTGTACACTCAGCTCAATAATGTGGCATATAAGTTGTCATCATCATCAATACTGTCAGGTTTCTTTAAAAATAACTTTAAATTATACACAATTACCGAGAGGCTCTTCAAGCCGAGCCACCAACACCGACAAGATAAAAAAGCTTTTGCTGGTGTTGTCATAAATTCTCCACGTATTATAGGGATTAGCCATTTGCCAATAGATAAGAGATTGAAGGTGAAGCAAGTAAGTGGTCCAGTTATTGGTTTTTTGCATCGAATTATATACCTATAGAAAACTTGACCTATCAGATTTACCCGGCTTTAGAAGCAATAGGTTTTCGGCCACTTTTTCATGTTATGCAAGTGTTTTCTCAAATGAATGTCATGTTAAATGATGTCCAGAATTCAAAAGTAGAATTATGTGATCATACAGCGATTTCATGCAGAACATACGGATTGATGCAGTAATCTAGGAGTTTAGATTAAAGCAATCTACGAATATTCTTGTACATCTTACAATACAACTTCCTAGCGCTGGCATGCTGCGTTGCCAGATGAAATTGATTCATTTGCATTTTTGTTGCTTTTCGCTTTGCCAGTTCCCTGGAGACATTGCAATTAAAACAAGAGCAAGAAATATTATGCTTGAGCACTTATGTTATTGTGCTTTTTATGAAGTATCTGTAATCGTTACTTTAGTGAAAACAGTGAATACCGTCCTAGCCTTAGCGCTTAGCAATTATATCGAGGTACTTTTTTACATTGCCTGCATGTATGTATGTATAATATGTGCTCAAACTATAAAAAACAAAGATATTCTAAATCTTTCCTCACATTTGCCAAAATGGGCATTAAAATTGATGGTTATTGGAGAATGCGGTAAGAAATAAGAATTGGGAAAAAATATTATGATAAAGAACAATGCGCCTAATCTGATGTTGTACATTGAAGAAAGGTATGAAGCAAATGGTAAGCATTTAGCCTGTATTTTACACACATGATGATGCTATCAGTAGAGTCTCATTTCCAGTATTCTCTGAAATATATAATTATACGATCTAAAAAGCCGGCTAGTCTTTCAATCAAAAACACATACGCATCTATTTTTTGCTTCTGATGTTCTATAATTTTATGACAACGATCCATTAAACTCACGACTTCTCGCTACACTAGTAAATAAATTAACCAGATCATATTATCAAATATAATTATAATGTCGAAATTCCTTTTTGATAATATCATTTATATTCCTCTATCATGATCTATATTACATTCAATTACTTAATTTGATCCATCATTATTGATCCGATTCGTTTTTATGCTCTGCGACTGTAATCATAATCAGAGATAAATGCTAAGGGTTAAACAGCTACAAACGAGCCACTTATTTTTGTTATCATAGGATTTTCTTGTTGCTGCATCTTTTTGGTAACTTCGGAGGATGTTCTAAAAACATTCTAGTCTATTCCCTCTGAAAGATCTTACATGATAAAGATAACGATCGTATTGTTTATTATTATGATATGTGCATCTGTACTTTTGATGGTACGTGAACTACCAACATTCATCACGTCGCAATAAAATGTGAAAGAGTGGTCATGTCTGTTTTTTAACATTTCATCTAATAGAGCACCATGCAGTAAGGTATGTCATGTTGCATAAAAAAAACTAAAGACTTTGTCTGTGATTTTTTTGGGCGCCCACAACATCATTGAAATATTCGGACCATATTCAAAGCAAAAATATGTCGGCTTAAACATATCCCGAAAATATAAATGATCCTTAGACTCCGACCTTCACGATTACGATATGAAGAGGTTTAAAATTAAGCATACAAAAAGTAATTTAATTGAGAAAAATATCCCATCAATGCGTTTTAGTTGTCGCAGCTCATTTCGGTTTCTGCAACTGTCATAAACCGTAACGACAGCACAGAGGATAGTTGGGGAAAAATTCAGTGAATTCCATTTAACGTACCTATATTGTTTATTGTTACTGATCAGGTAATAAAGTCAATATCAATATCAAAGTGCTTGATATTTCACCCCGCAGCAGAGAACTCAAAGCTTCTGGGCTACATTGTTGCGAGTGTACTTTTATCATTCCTAAATAAATTTGTTAGCGCTCAATGGCTACCTGGTTAGGCGAAGCTAGCCGGCCAAACTAGTACATGCTACATCACACATTATAATTCCCATAGATAGATGCAAGAGACAACATGATGCAAAATGATGTACACAAAGGATGTAATGTAAACTAGTTCATTTCTACTTCCTAATTTTTTACTCTCAGATTACTTCAACTCCTGCCATTGACCATTCACGCTGTAAAAGCTAATGTCGTACTCCGTCATCACTGTGATCATCTTGCTTATTATTTTCATAAATATTAATATAGCTACAAGTACCTTTGTGCAAAATTTTTGGTACATATTATGACTTTGCCAGATTTTTATGTCTCCCAAGGAGTCGTTGTATACAAATGCGGACGCTAAGCTTGTGCTGTCTCTAGCTACGCATAAGACCACAAATCCAACTGTTCTTGAGAATATCAAATACCAATGCCTAAATACAGCAGTAGCCTGGAAATCGTAAAAGAGTGATATTTCCTTTTCGAGGGAGAATCGAAGTAATTGACGTGCAACAAGTTTGATGCATTACGTTGATATGATTATTGATGGTAATAAATAATAATAATCTATAAGCAAAAGCAGATGAGGGCTCTCCATAATAATGCGGTACCTAGACCACAATTTCCAGACAATGATCAAGTTTATTAAATTTTAGGGCTTTTTCATGTACCAAATTTTTTCTCTTTGTATTTATGTCTACCTGCTTAATCGGAATTGATGATCGTAGGATGATGATGATTGTTATGAGTCAATAGGTTGATGATGATGATTCAAAAGTTGATAATAATAACAATGTATGAAATGGACATACGACAAACAAAAGTGTGTAGAGGGCAATTTAGTAATAGTAAAAAAATGTCCACCTGTCTGATCAGGCATGTTGCAAGAAAATTTTACGAGTTAGTGTAGATGTAGGTTGTTGGAATTATGACATAGTCAGGGAGACAGGACAAGTACTCCATATTATGTACATTTATGAGACAAATGTTCTCATTCAAATGCATAAAATGCTTCTTTCAGTGCAAAACTTGCCCAGTTTTGATCTTTTTTATTGGTTTTTATTATTTGTGACTTTAAGACTTTATATTTATTTGGCAGGGATCTCATTTTCAGATGGAAATCCATACCCCGATTTCACAGAATTCTGTCAGGTACTTATCTATGCACACTGACCGCTATAAACTCAAAAAACTTATGCATGTGCCAAGAAATTCCCGAATACAAAAGAGACGAGGAGTGAAGATTTTTGTAACAATTCTTGTCCTTTTACTTTTGACTACTGTGTTTTTTCCCATTTGATTCGCGAGAATTCCTTGAATGCAAATATAGCGTGATTTAGAAATGATTGGTTTCTCGTTGACGGAATCAGAACGGAATAACAATGAGATGCATACGGATGATAATGATATAGCGTAATATCTTATGACATGTTATTATTAATATTATTTTTAGAGTTTGCGAGTCGGAGAATCCAAAAAAAATTTGCAAAAACAAGCACATAAAATTCAAAACAACACAATGATTCCCCATCCAATGTATTTCATTCATCGGTTATACTGATTATGATAATGCTGTCGCAATGTTTTTTTTCTTTTTGCATCATAAAATGTGCATTTACCTTGATCAACACTTGAATGACAAAAATGGATCAATTCGAACTCCTTGTCCGCGTGGTGGTGGTGGATGTGGATAATGATGGATAGACGAAATCAGATTTGTATCTGTTTTTGTGAGTGAAGATGCTGAATCAAGTTTGGCAACTTGCTTAAATTATATTTTTTCAATAAAACAAAAACAAAGGTCTCTTGCTCTGCATTACTAACCTCACCATAATGTCATAGTCATGTTGATGATACGCATATGTGTAACATGCGCATAGTATCGGCAGTCATAGATCTACGTCTCTTTTGTAAGATATTGGGATATGTGTTATTTGTTCGCATTGTAGTGTCCCTTCCGTGTGATCGTGATGATTAGAATAGTAAAAAAGGATGATGAGATGAATCTGCTGCTGTTGATTATGACGAAGAGGTGGATATGCATGCCAAATATAATAGTATAACGATTAGGTGTTGATAATGCTGAAAAAAATACCTCTCAATATTCTAAATATAAAACCGTAAATTATGTTTGCTCACCCAGTTAACAAGCATGTAGACTATTTTTTAAGTTTTGTAAGAGTATCTGTTGGCAAATGTGGCATGTAATGAGAATTGCAATAAGTGCGGCATTTTTATGTCATTATAATGTGCATTTTCTTATACCATCGAAATAATTGTCGTCGAATAAAATTTATTCTCCTGCAGTCAATATCCATACAAGTGCAATGACAAATACTACTTACTTAAATATATTATCGTCAGTCTCTCAGTCAAGCACAAAAATAAAAAGGGACAAGCCGAGATTGGTTACGCAATTTGATAACCGATCAATTTACTGAGAGCATTTCTTCAAAGTTTATAAATATAAATAAATCTAAATAAAGAGATTCACATTCAATGAAATGATTACTGAGTCAAACATTCTTGCAGTCAGTATATATTATTTGCTAAGATTACAGCATGAATACTGAAAAATAATAATATATTATCAACTTACACCATACACATGCTATACCTAATTTAATGATAACAATGACAAAACAAAATGCGGAGTAATATGTGGCATTGGTCTGGCATGGCATTTTGTTGCTCGGCTTCTCCTGCTCCTGTTTGCTTACGTTGACAGTGGCTTCCTTATAAAAAGTTTTCGTTCGGAATTTATGAGTGTCGTCCACTGATAATAAAATTACTTGACTCGTGACACCGATTACGAAGATGACTTTTAGAAAGGTTTATTTCTTACTTTCACAGAGAAGCATCATGTGGTTGGTATTGTCGTTTTGTAGATGAACGGTCTCGCAAATTTTCTTGCATTCCAAGAAGTCAACATGACACTTTAGCCATTATTGCATGCATAAAGGAACGAGCGACGGGACAAAAAATCTCATTTTAAGAAATGCAGTTGACTTGGTTCAGGTATGGCATATAGAACAGCAAACACGTAGCAAACTTGAAGAGCAAAAACGCACACATAATATGTAAAATATTTTTTGATTTCAATCAATAATCAACTGCAGAAGGTCCTAAATTAAAAATTGATTCGTGTCCAATTAGGAAAAACGATGAAAATATTGTTAGAGTTTATAATTACCTCATTAACTACTGTACAAGACACGGAGAAAAGGAGTGAATCTTAAAGTAATTTTTGTATGCATTTACTATGTATTTGACATTAACAACTTCTTGTTCTATCGTGGTGGTATGTTAAGTTGCAACTGATCTTGTAGCGCTGACAATTTTTTTTCCTTTAAAAATAATTTATTTATGGTCTTGTTATGTAGAAAGCAGCCCTTGTATTTATTGGTAGTCGACCAGTTTAAATTAAAACATACCATCATGAATTTCCATAAAATAATGAGGAAATTTGTGATTTGTCTAGAAAAGGCTGTAAGTAAAATTAACTAGTTCGTTGTTACCTGTTCAAGGAATAAAATCGTTTGTATAAACTGTCAATAATACGCATGTATATAGACAGAAGATAATGCAATGCATTCCTGCCTAAAATGCACGTGTATAAAAAACGAATCAAGAATTCACATTATTCGGGAGTACCTAATCGTCGATTTCGGCAAAGAACAAGAATAAGCAGACACTTAAAGTGTGACCTCTAATGATGTGAATGAAAATTGAAGAAAATCGTTTATTGCGAGGAGGAACTCACCTTAATGATTCATGTTTTAAGTAAAAATTCAGTATTGATAAATAAAGCAATCAACGATGATGCCCTCATAAAAAAATCTTGGTAATACTCAACCGCTGCATAAAATCTTTATGAAAATATTATGCAAATACATTTTTCTCAAATAAAGTTGCCTACGGCTTATTGTAGTATAATTTTTTATGTTTCTCTCTCTCTCTCTCTCTCTCACTCTCTGGCATTTGAGTACAAACAAGTTGAATGATAATGATATGATGTGTACTTGTTCTTTATGCATGTTCGGCGCTGGCTTATAAAGATGTTACAAACTAATTGTGAGCACTTACTTACATTTGCATTTACTACATGCAGAAAAGAAGACAACAAACAAGAGTCCTTTTTCTTTCGAGTGGTAAACTCATCATCATTTTTACGTAATTGGCAAACATCAGTGCAGATGTGTACAAACATGCAAGCATCTGACGGATTCTAGTCACTCATACCCTCACAGCTTGAATTCTTTATGATGATCATCTTCTCGCATACAGTTTGCAGAATGTGCACCATTTTGCAAGTGAAAAAGATATGTGACAAGTATTTTTCAACAGCC
Source organism: Willowsia buskii (assembly GCA_034700685.1). Classification (NCBI taxonomy): domain Eukaryota; kingdom Metazoa; phylum Arthropoda; class Collembola; order Entomobryomorpha; family Entomobryidae; genus Willowsia; species Willowsia buskii. The sequence goes on from JAQIXW010003899.1 coordinate 9,644, forward strand.
ATTTCCTGCATAAAAATATCTCATTGAAGAATAACAGTAGTAGTGGAATGAGTACTTCACGCTGAAATGTGAATGCACTAAATTTCCGTTTTTATGAATGAGGGTGTACGTGTGCTCGCTTAAATATGTAATTTCATTGATTTTCTATGTGGTATGCCCAGTCTCGATTGTCAATTATAATGATAAAAATAATGCTAATAAAAGGCTTCTCTTCCATTTCAGTCACACAAACGACAACTCATGCATGCATATGGTTACACAAAACCACACTGAAGTGACGGTAGGTCAAAAACGAAAAGTAAACTGCGTAAAATTAATTCTTCACCCTTATATAAAATTTAAATTGATTCTCTTTTACAAAATATAAGAATAATGTGAAATGATATTAATCAAACAGCGTAAATAATTCAATGTCAAAACTATGCTGTGTGTACCTTTAGTGTTAACTACCATCTCTTCTGTGTCATACAGATTTTGATAACCAGAAAACTACCAGCTAGTGTTAGTAACCCAATAGCCGTGGGGCTGTGTTGATGCAATTTTCCAATTTTTGTTTACATTACTACGACTTCTCCCATCACAATGCATGTCAGCTCTTTGAATTCGTACAATACATTTTCAGTATTTGAATAGACTACGGGGCAAACAAGAACGGTTTTCAACATTATATGTACATTGTCGCGATGTAAAATACAAGTATTTCGAAATACAGTTTTCGATATCAGGGACTGTCTGAGCAATGACGATAATCTTCAAAAATAGTATTATGTTTATTGACATGTTCCATTTGCTCTTGTCAAAAACTGCCATCTTTATTTCATCGTGGCTTGACACTGCCCCTATCTAGTCATAACTTGACCTATGCGACATTTGCTGCAAAGAGAACATATACATACAATGCAACCATGACAATTGTACATGACTTCATTATTACACACCACAACAACAGTCTGTCTTTTTGTCTCTCATTGTCATTGATGATGACGATGATGGAGCATGCAATACGAAATTACAAATGAGGAAATGCAATCATAAACATATTTGAGTCTACACTCTCAAAGCGGTGGTAATCTGATTACCTGCCTGGCAGTGAATATATTAGAATGAAAGATACAAAAAAAATATCGCTGAAGCTGTGTGGGGTAGCTGCTGTGGCACGTAGCGAAAGACATTTTTCAAACACTCGAACAAAGCTTGTAAAATGTAACAATGATTCTAAGACTCCGAGAATTTTTTCAATCCAGTGTTGGGATGATTGGGAGAGCTGAGACGAGGAGCACATTGTAAGTTCTTCCTGCAAAAAAAAAACGTACATGTTGTTAAATAAGCCCAAGTTGAGGGATAATCTAAACAACCGCTTTAAAAAAAATGTTTATTGATGTAATGTTATCTGTTGTAAATGTAAAGGCGAGTCGCTAGAAACTCAAGATTCGTAGTACTCATCAATTCTATGATGATACACAGATTGAGAGACAGATTTCGAGATTCAAGAAGAACACAGCAGCTCAACAATGAAACAGTTGTTGTTGTGTTATGCTCCACATCCAACAACATATACAACAACTACTATTACAAGTCTGATATTGATGACCAGTCAGCCTTCAGATTTAAACCCAAACTGCATTTACCCGTCATTTATAATGATACATGAAAGAACACACACAGGTTTTATAACAAGATACATGTGGTTTAAACAAACACTTTTTAGCTCTGCGGTCTCTTATTCTCTGTTTGCAGAAAATTATCGTTTGGCAGAAGAAGAACAAGAAGAAGGAAAAAGTGACACTCTAATTCTCTTCTTATGTTTATTTGTTCATTGTTGACACTAGATTTTTTGTCATTAGCGAACTAGTTAGTCACTCCATGACTTTGATGGAAACTGCAATAATATGATTATTCGTACACCATTTGCATACCTGGCCAGGCTAACAATCAAGACGAAACGCTTGGGTTTATTGGTCTCCCTCTTTCTGATTCAATCCTTGGGCCAATAGATGAATGAAGTCAAGAAGTATTGATTTGCTGATTTGAATTAATAATATGATACTGAAGATGTTAAGATATTTTTATATTAGGTAATAAGGTGTGTTTGTGTGGGGTAGTCGGTAGCTTCATCATCAATTTTATGAATTTGATGCTCCAGTCATACCACTTCCTTTTTCCTGTAAAAGATGTGAATCATTTTCTTTATACCAAGACGCCTTCTTGCCAGTTAAAAAATACATAGGTATTACGGTCTTAGCGTGTAGATATTATATGCTGCCGTAGATGTATCTGAAGAAAGATTTTTTGGCAAAAAAATATGGTAATATGAGTAGTCTAGTTTTTGGAGCGTGATTTTGTTATTTTCCTCAGTCCTTGAATAAGAGTTTTTTGCTGTGAGCAGTTAAGGACAAAGTTGGTTTATCGACAATCTATTTCACTAGAGTGGAATGAACTGGAAATCCTATAAAAATGCAAATTTAGATTTAAGTTGATGTATGATCAAGTATCAAAAATATAGTGACAATATTTATAATTACATATAATGATAACAACATGGTCAGAGAATAAAATTGCTGGATGGCTATAAAATTGATGATAAAGTAAACTTTATACATGCCCGCAATATGCATACCAAATACATTTGCTTTTTTACTAATCCATTTTAAATGAAATGAAGACTGATAATCAAAAATAGAGAATCATGTAGTGAGAAACAAAAGGAATATTGTTTGAAATGCACTACCGTCACCTATTTA
>JAQIXW010003900.1:0-12380 GCA_034700685.1 Willowsia buskii
TATAAGTGTAATATCCCGTTGAGCCCACTTGTACTTCATTGGTTTGTAAAGCCCATCACCCATTTCGAGGAAAATAATACAAAAAAATCTGTTTTAAACTCATCCTCTTTCCCCCTTCATTCTTTTCACGATTAAAATTATTATTAGCATTTATTATTTATTTTAAATTGGAAAGAAGATGATGATGAAGATGATTCTATTCACAAGACTTGCTCTTCAGTTCATGTAAAAAGTTATTTTTTCTTCTTTTCCAACTTAAGTATTATTGGTTTCTCCATTGTATTATAATTATTACGGTGGCTACAAAGAAGCAATTGATGCCATCGCAATGAATAAATACCCTGTGTATTAGGTATCACTTTATCCGAATCACTGTTTATCCTAGCAACTTATCCGAAAAGAAGAGAACACGAAGAAGAAAGCCGAACGATAAGAATAAAAAAATTGTTAATAGTCAGTACTTTATCATTGGGCACTTCAATTGGAGTGGATTCATTTGTATTTCAACTCAAGTGGCAAAAAATGAGAGATGAGTAGCACACCATGCAATTATAAATACAAAAGGTGAAACATGAGCATAGAAAAATATATTTACCACGACCAACGCACACATTTGAGCAATGTACTATTATTACATGATTACATGATTATTTGTTCAAGTTGCATTTTTGCTAGTTATCATGATGGTCGTCATAATACCATTTCTGATGCAAATAGTACCACTACATGTGTACTTCCCAGTTTTGCCTTTCTTTCACAAGAAAAAAAATTGTTTTGTACGAAAATGTTTTTGTGGTTTTCATTCAACTCGTAATACTCAAGTAGTGTTATTCTTAAAGCATACACACAGCAAATTAAATAAAATGGAGAATAATAGTTATGTAAGGATACATATCTGCCGGGATACGTATTTTTATCGTCATGCATGATGATGATGACGAGGATCATATTATGAAAAGAAAGTAAAAACCACACTGTTCATCATCGTCCTCTCTCCTCGTCAAACACATTCTTTTATTCTTTTTTTTTATAAGAAATTGAATAAGATACAGACGGCAAAAATGATCATGGTCAAGGCATTGAACTTGTTCTTTCTTAGCTGGCCTGTTACAAAGCCACAACCACTCGTTTTGACAATGCAATGTACCTACTGGATATACTTGGCTATATATATATATTTGAGCATGCCTACTTAAGTATTAAGTATGTTTATTATTATTATTATTATTCTGTGTACCATACTCACTTTTCTCTTGTGTTTACTCTTCCCCTCCGTTACTATCTCTCTGTCTCTCTCCCTCCCTCTCTCAGACTACTTGACTTGATACTTTTTTCATTGTGTAGTCCACATTTTACCGACACTTCATGCCGTGCATAAGTATTATGCCAAATACCGTCGGAGAACCCATATAATATGATGATGAATCTTGCGGGTTGAATAAAAAGACATGAAAAAATTAGCCATCGTTAAAAAAAGTGTGATAAATACACACTTATACAATTTTTCCCTTCATAACTTTTTTATTCGAAGTGAGAGAAGAGGTAAGAGCAGTTGTCGTTTGATATTATTATGATGAAAAGTTATCATCATCACGATATTTCTTTCTTTCCATTTTTTGTGACTGACCGTTAAAAGAAGATAATAGAATAGTGTATAAGATGGGGGAAAACATTGCTTTTATTGTTATGCCTGCCACTAGCCACTGCTTGCGGAGTGGGTGCGCTTTTAAGGAAACTGCAAAAAAGCTGGGTAGGTAGAGAGGTAGGTACTCACTCAGTCATTAACTCTCTGTAGTCCACTAATAATAATCATAACAGTAACCATAAATGTGTGGGAACGGGAAAATAGCATGTACAGTGTAAGTAGAAAAATAAAAATGAATTGATTAGATTTTCCCTGCTGCTCTGCTATACCCCTGCAGTCTCACTCCATTTTTGTCAGTGATATCCAATATAATAAAAGGCAATTGGATTAGTAGTTTGGATAAGATTTTGCTGCCAATTTTGAGTAAAAACAAGTTTAATTAGTTTTAGAATAATAAAGTGCTTCTGTGTTTGTCCCAAGTCACCCCTTAAACAATGCACGGCATGGCCATGTAATGCTCTACTGCGTCTTCACCATCACGTAGGCAGGTGAGCATTCTCCTGCTGAAAATTTAAGCCGAAGAAGATAATGCATGACATGACATGATGGCACATGACTGCATGACTACCACATCAATTTCCTGGTATTAACATGAATAATATTATTATCATGGGGAAAATGACAAAAAGAGCTTGCTGGTGATGACGATAAAGATTATGGTGTGATATGAAGAACAACAGTATTGATATTTGATCTTGGTCTGTTCTGACCTGGCTTTCCAAAATTACTATTACAATATTTTTTATTTATTTTGTACATGTAAACTACCTACTTTCATAACTCACCATCAAAATAATAGTTCTAATGAATGATAATAATGTCATCATCATCATCCGATATCATTCCCTAATAATAAGTACGCATGCATGCTTGTGATTGTATTAGCTAATCTTAAGTTGTGACGAGTGACGATCCAACTTGATCCCCATATTCGTCTTCACAAAACGTAAATTCCTCTCTTTATCTCTCTCTCTCTCTAAGCCTATCTTAAAGTATTGCCATAGATGATCGACAATGTTGCATGTTTCAGGCCTACTAATATGATCTGATCTTTCCTGAAATCTCTGACGCTAAAAAGATGTTCTGCTGCTAGAGAGAAAAGCAGTCAATGAAGGCAAGAAGGTAATGGCTATCATCATAATAATCCTTTTGAATTTTTTGGTGACATGACATGTGAAGCCAAAGTAGAGTAAAGCACACACATACACACACTTGTCAAACTTAACCAACATTATTATTATGTATGCATGTATCAAGGTAACATAATGAGCATAAAATGATGAATGAATGGATGAGTAAAATTCAAGAAGGGGAACGCATTGGCAGAGAGAGCACGGTCGGTGTTGCTACTACTCTTATAAAGAGTAAGTGACGGTCTCTTGATGGATTTTCGTGAGAAAGGATTGATCCAGATCATATTCCCCCTGTGTCGCTGGTCCTATTTGGATAATAAATATGAAGATTATTGTAAAGCAACTGGCTTTCCTTCTTGCTTGTGGCAAAAGAAATAAGTGAGTGAGTGTGCTTCCCGCAGAAAAAGTCAAGTCAGTCGGTCTCAGTCATCGTAAATGATGATGTGATGGCAATGATGAGGTGGAGGATAATAGTGGAGATAATATTATTATGAGGGCGATATGATGGAGATGATGATGATGTTGGAGAAATGCTACTATATACTGTGCTCATGTTCAACCGGAAAGATAGGTAGAAGTAGCGTAACAGCCTGCATGATCATGTAATTTGCACTGCACGAAAACGGACAAACAGACATCAACTTTAAAATGTTTTTCACAAAGCATCAAAAATGCATCGCTACTCGGAGTAAACAGTGTCATATTATTACATTACATATTATTATGTATGTATTATACGCGCAACTACTTTCTTAGCAGCAGCTCAGTTCACATGAGATCGTTCGGTTGATAAAATGATGATGAAGAGGAAAGGAGTCGGGAATGATAAAAAATATAAAAATGATGATGAGATGATTATCATCTTCTTCTGGCACTCTTCCTACTGCTGATGCTCCTGCTTGCGTGCTACTCTATATACCTGCTCGGAATTATTGTCTTGTGGCTTTAACTCGCTGGGAAGAAGTGTAATATGGGCCATGTCATTCCTCCTCCTCCATCTACTCATGTGAGCCTTTTTTATGGAGTAGTAGTCTACTTTCTTGTGTGAATCTTGACACGGCTTTATTTTTCGCACAATATCATGCCGTCATCTATTTTAATATGTATTCATGTCATAATAAGGTAGCAAATCATCTGGTCATGATGAGGATCAAAAATGGGAAAAGAAATAAAGATCACTTGAGTTCTTGAGTATCACCATACTGTACTTAGCATCATGACACGTTATGGTTAGTTTTTCTTCATGACAGCAAATTTAAAATGATGACAAACAATAAAGAAAGCAGTGGTGGTGGCGGTTTTGTGCAGTATTTCATTTCGATAGAATATGTAATTTAACAATATATATGTAGAATAGAAGGTAATAAATAGGATGTCCTGCCAAGATGCAATCAAAATTTTCCGTTTACTATTCTTGACTGATCGATCCAATCCACCAGAAAAACCAAAGATGACTAGTTAAGGTAGCTATGTATAATGTGCACATCCTAATTTTTCGAAAAAAAGGCAGCGTAAAGGCAAACTTGTGCAATCAGCAAAACAACAAGTGTGTGTAGGTTACGGTTGAGTTGCACTAGCATAGCACACTATAGTGTCCTTTCTCCGGTCTCTTCAGAAAATCGACAGTTATTGAGATGCTCAATTTGTCTAGGTCGACACCACGCTGGGAAATTTAACTCGAGAAGAAAAAGGGGGAGATGCGCAATATGCAATGATTTGCTTTCATGCATGCATTCCTCTGAAAATATATGAGTTTCATCAATTCCATGTCGAAGTTAGATATTACTTTACATAGGTATTCTAAAAGATATGCTGATGATGATAAAACACCATCGCCACCATAAAATCCTATGAATAAAGTGAGCCCGATTTACTTGACTAGCTAACTGACGGATTGACTGACTGATTGTGAAATGAGCTGTGGTTACGTTTGCGTTCAAAATAGATGATGAAAAACAGCTTCTGTACTTTACCAATATTACACGCAGGTACACATCGTAATTTTTAAAAAAGGAGATCCTTAACAACAAGAAATATATCTCAGCTGGATATCTGGCGGAATGATTTTTCTTCAGATTTTAAAATGAAACTGCAAGCACGCACATTATCATTTTATGTATTCAAATCAACTTATTTTTATGCACATTTATTATGACTATTACCTCGTATCATTGCATAACTGCACCTAATATATCAGAATATTATATAAGATTCACTTTATCACTCATAAACCATCTTGTTCACCCGCCGCAACAGCAAGAGTAAAAAAGTACTAATCATAATCAGATTCAGATGAATGAAGATGAAGCTGATATTATCTTTGTTTCTTCGTAGCAGCAGCGGACGACCGATCTGTTTGGTTATTTTTTATCGATGAAAGGAAACCGAAGGGGCAGCTGCCCAAACCAATCCAACCACAAATGTATGCTAACGGTTTATTGCTCGCATAATAACCAACTCACAAGTCACAGTAAAAATTAACCACAAGACCAACAAGCGATATATATTATTCTACCGTTTTTATCAATGAATACATACATTTTGTTTATCTTGTGCCAGCATCACATAAAAATTGTTTATATGTATATGTGGAGATATGAAGCTCAATTCCGTCGTGAGCTCTGTATAACTTGACCATATAATTTCATTATTGATTTTGACACTGACAAATACACATTATTTATTTATGAGACTCTGATCAAAACATCAACTTTGTCACTATACACCATGTTATTTGCTACTTCTCCGACAAAATGAGAAGGAGAAAAGGATGAGAGATATTTTTTTTCTCCTTAAAAAGGAACCAGCGTGTCATGTCAAGCATTCTAGTAGTGACTGAAGTACCGTCGTCATCAGCATGACCATGGTCCTTGTTTTCGTTGTTTTCTTAAGACACCGACCGACACTGACGATGAGATGATGATAATGCTAGCGATACTTATCAGTAAACTAATACATCATTCACCTGCTGGCATATTATCCTATCGGGTAAAGTGCACCTTCTCGGGTTGTTGTTGAGATGGGGCAAAAAGAGAATGCGTGCTACGAAGCATGTACTAACTTTAGAAAAGGCGTCCTTCGTAATAAATATTTTACCACGAAAGAGTTACACTCACTAATGGTTACACTAGCTAATATGAATCAGTGTAATAGATAATATGAAGTTTTGTGTGAATGATCCCATTTCTTCAGGAATGTAGACAACAGCATCATGGCAATAGCGCACATTGAAAATGACTAGGTAGAGAACGAAGAGAAGCCAAAAAGGTTAATTGAGTCTGCCTTTGTCTGCACCTCCATCAGCAACAATTTTTTTTCTGCTCTTCATCATCGTTTTGATTTGATGATCAAGAAGGAGAAGTAGAAGGATGGAAAATTGTATCATCTCATTTTCAACGTGATCAGGGCAGCTTCAGATCATTACGGTCATCATCCTCCTCCTCTTTTGGCATTTTCTCCTCCGTCTCTGTTAAAATGATAATGATAATATTTATATTGACTATTAGTCACGTATTTTCTTCTTTCACATCCATCACATCACTCACTTCTCATTACTCTCTGCTGCGCTGCTACTCTGATGCAGATCTTCACCATGATGATGACGATACGCACATGATCACTGACTTCAAAATTACTCGCTTTATTGCTTTCCTTCCACACACACACACAAAACAAAACCATAAAATAAAAAAATGTATAATCTGTTATATCTCAGCACTCACAAGTCAGCAGTCACCGCACCATATCAGCACATCTACAAATACGGTAGCTATTCCCTTCAGCTTCTTTTTTAAATAATCGAACAATCCATGTAACTGATGTAACTAGTAGCTGCGCACCATCAACACAAATATGCAATTTTCAATCCATGGATTGGATTAAGAGGACCTTTGGCGGATCATTGCTCATTTCTTTTGTGTTCAAAATGAGTAATAATAATGATAATGCTACGTTACATATTCACAACTATGCAATACTTTTGGTGAATAATGCATTGTAATGTTATACATGATTTTGTGTAGGTGAATGTATATAACTTATCTTATTGAATCTTGGTGACGCTGGTGCTGCTGATATGATGTTTACTTGAAATTGCGTTTGGGTGCCTTTTTCACTAATGGAAAAGCGTCTAGTTCAACAACATGATCTCCATCATTAAAGCAAGCAATCACATACAAACAATAGACTTCTCTTTTTCCAACTCCATCGAATAATCATGATATTCTAACTTTTTATGCAAGATGTTCATGTGAAAGGTCTCTCTTTTTTTCGTACTAAACAGTTCACACTGTGCATAATCTAACTGAATGTCAGAAACAACATGCTTTTCAGAGAGAGCAGCAGAAAATTAGGCGCATTACTGGAAATTGATGATGCAACTCAATCGAGCTACTCTGTCGGTGAGTGAAGATCATCAGCTTCAAAATACATTTCGTAACATTTGCTTCTTCCTCCATCTTTAGACATACCTTGCGTAATGGCATGAATAAAAAATGATATTATAAATTGGAATTGTCGTTTTTCTTTCTTCAGAGTCTTCTATGTGAGAGTGTAAGGAGAAGGCAAAATAGAGAAAAGCCAGGCCACCCAGCTCAACCTTCAATTAATTTCGAGACGGTTGTAGTGCCCAAAAAAAAATATATATGCAGTGAGATCGGACTTAAAAGTTCACTTTGCTTGACTACGCCAAAAAAGTCTTCCATTTACTTTCAAAATGACTTTAAGCGAAAGCAACCCACCCACCACAGCATTCATTTTTTATTACTTCATCTACTTCTTTAATACAGATCTTCCCATTCCCACCTTACTTTATTTTAGCAGCTGTACAATTCCAAATTTTCTGATGATTGCTCTTGAAACCGTTCATGTTGCAAATAAAACGCTTCTAATGTCACCGTGACATTTTGCATTTGGTACACGCAAAACTATTATCTCAATTCACCATTTTTCTTTAAGTAGCAGAAAGATGAGCGTGTGTAGCAAAGGCATAGCAGCACTAGTCCCGCTACCCATTCTTTCCTTTTGGTGCCACTACTGACTCTTCTTTTTTCGGAAAAAAAGTATAATCCAAGAAAATAAGCAAAAGGTTACACTTCCCACTAAATACAGATATTCTACAACTGCTCTCTCTCTGTGGCAAATGATGCGCATGACGATGATGACGATAATGATCTTGGTAATAATCCCATATCAAAATGGATTTCGTTTTACTCTGATTTTTCTCCCCAGAAAAAGCCCATATCTCTGAAAGTTGACTGACCATTATCATCATGAGAGCTTAGTGGAGGGAGAGAAAGAGAGAGCTAATTTTTTGTTAGAATGATGATCATCTGTTTTGTCTGCTCTGCATCATTGGATTAAAAAAGACATGATAATGCAATTACACATGTATTATATACGTAGATACTTCTCTTACATTTTTTTCGCTAAATGAATAAACCCAGCCAAAATACAAATGACACGAACAAGAAGAATGCAAACGTCTTTCCTTCTTTCTCTCTTTTGAGGGGTTGCAGCAGCAGCCAGCAGGACTGGTGGTAAGCCAAGATTAACCTGAACAATCATAAGATGAAGATGAACTCAAGATGATGCTATCTTACACGACACGAACGAAGGAAATCTGACATAATAATAATATTAAATATATGATGATGAGGATCTTGAACAAAATCTGTGATGTGCATTGCGTGAATTCATGTGTGAATGCGAGAGAAATACAGATCTCAGACATCGCATCAGGTATATGTAGGTACTCATCCCTTCAAACACGAGCAATCAAGTAGTCAGTATAGTGAGCAATGGTTTGCTTGCGACATTTGTTGTGGCATTCCACGGATTACATATCTAAGCTTTAGTTGCCCATCTTATCTTCATTTATATGACAACAATTTGCATGTTGCCCCAAGCAAAAGCGATAAGTAAACATTTACTATTCCCAACATTCCGCTGATGACTTTTAACGGCCCGCTTGCACAATTGATAAAAAACGGCTACTATCTCAGTATGTATTGCAAGTATAATGAAAATCCCCAAGCAAAGACCAACAGACAGACATGCATGTCAATAAGTTGACGATGAACGAAAGACGCAGTGTGTGATTGCGTTTTCAGTGCATTGGTTTCATCTATCTTGCTCTTTTATTTTCACATTTTCAACCCTTTTTCTCCTTACCAGAAATGATACATTTTGGGTAATATTTGAAAGCCTTGTCTAAACGCGAACAGCAGATTCCACAAAAAAACTAGAGTCTCAGAGACAAAATAGTGAAAAAGAAAAGAGAGGGAGATAAATTAGCGTGTTTTACGGATTATTACATGACGCTGTTCAATTTTCATGTATACCTTTTTCAGCAGTAATTTCATCATCATCTTCTCAGAGATCATCGCCATCATCTTCATCGAGAGGGATAATAGTAATAATAATACTTAATTCCTATCAAGTCTAGCCTCGCCTGAGTTTCAGTTGCTTGGAATGCCTCCATTTCATTTCATGATCATCTTCTACCTCCTTATTATTATCATTTTTTTCTTCAAAAGACACTGATTTTTCTTTTTTCTACTGTCTCTCGTTGGTAAATATAATTTCGTATGGATTTGGTCGGATCTACTATCAACTATGTAAATACACAAGTATGTGTAACAACTAAACAGCAACAGCAGCGTTTCGTGCATGATCAACCGAACGTTTTCTTAATGTTAAGAGAAATCATTTAAGCATTTTGAAAAAAGAGTAGCCAGTCAAACAATCTGAATCTGACAAATACTAAAAGCATTAATAAGAACATTTTTTATGAAAGATACATAGAACCATAGTAACAACATATTATAGCGATTTATGACAGCAGCACAGCGTAATATCACGTGACTGGTCAATTTTTCCTAACATTTCATTCCTTTCGATACGCTATGTTTTCCACATGATGCATTGAGAAGCGACCACACAAAGGTTTTCATTTGCACAAGTAGTGCTTCCTTCACATCATTATTTACGTTCACGCACTTTTAATCTGTAGCTGAATTTTCAAAGGAAAATTGGCAAGTGCTCGTTTCTAAGGATTGGGAAACGCTGATGACACCGTACTGAAATAAAGATATCTAGCTTACCTTTAGCTCCAATCTCTATCTGTGGATCTCAGATTCCACAGATTTTACTTCAGCTTAATTGAGGTGAGTGAGGGTAAATAGGATCAGTGGTAATGAGTAGATGTAATGACAATCAATTACACAATGTTTACTCTTCCTTCTCACTTTGTTCAGTCAGTCAGTCAGACAGACAGACCGAAGGACCCTTTTGGGAACTCGACTCACCTTGATGATCATCATTTACGAGCATTTAAGAAGGTAAACACAAAGTAGCAAAAACATTATGCATTCTCTTCGTAAGTGTTAAGTAAATAGTAAATAGTGATGATGAAGTTTTAAGAACAAGAGGGAGAAATAGGATTACACGAGATTTTTTGGGAGATTTTATTTCGGTTAATGTGACGACAACGGTGGCGGCGGCGGCAAGGGACTCTGACTTTTTTTCAATTTCTTCAACAAGTTGGACTTGGTGTGGGTAAATGTGTCTGATGATCATCATGATGATGAAGTCATTCAGTAATAGAATGGGTTTAAGGAGCAGACACTACATAAAATCCTCATCAGAGCAACTCCTCTCTCACCTCTAATTACTTTTCAGTTTATTTACGTTTTTCTCCGATATCTGTTTGAGAAAAGTGGATCATCACCATCAAAAAGCAACTTGTCGTCGTCTTCATCGGTTTTGCTCAAGCAGCTTGCTTTTTTACTGACAAATCAAAAACGAATATATAGCTTGAACAAGAAAAAAAGTTATAGTGAAGAGGTATACGAAAATAAAGGCACATTATGAAACTAACAACACCAAACTTAAAAGCATATCGTCGTATTTTCTTATTTATTATTTCTTCAAGTAATTATCATTATTATTGCCATTATATTTTATTCCTTTCTCTCTCTCTCTTAATTTTTATCTCACAACCTGAAAAAAAGTTCATTCGAGAAAAATTATGAGCCTGTTAAAATGAGATTAAGTGGTAGTGGTACTCTGTTTACCTGAATGACAGACAGCGGAGGTAATAATGTAGATTACAGAGCAGAGAGCACAGGCATTTCCTTTCTTATTGTTGTCATGACAACCTGCTAAGCAGCCAACCACAATTGTCAATGTTACTGTCACCACCAGTTTTCTGCCATTTTGCGCGAGTTGCCTTGACCAGTACTACTTTTACTCCGCCACTTACTTGTCTATGAATTCTTTGCTGACCATGTTAGCTCATTTGCTGTATGGGAGCATTGAGTTTGGAATCGACTAAGAGCACACCTCCTTGTATCTTATCAAGAATAAGAGTACACGGAAAGCGCAGGTTGCTTTAAGCACATCATCATCATCGTCGTCAGTCGTCATTACCAAATCTTCATAGAAAGAGTTAATAATGTTCAATATTATGTACAACGAGGATGGATAATGGAGCTACAAAAATATAAAAAGAACTTTTTTCTTCTTCTCATTTTGCATTATCCTATCGCGGCACAGTGCACAACAGCAAGCAAGCAAACAAGCCATAACTATAAATCAATCAAGCCATAAAACTCTTGTCACAGCAAAAAGAGCAGTCATTCAGCGAAAGAACAGACTGGCTAGTTGACTGACTTGAGTTGATGGAGTTTTTTTAAGGAGAGAGAGAGCTAGAGCAGCGTAAGCTAACCAACGAACAACAGCACACTAACTAGCTGAATGAATAACAATAATAAATCAAAGCACACGAGCTAAAATAAAGCGAGAAAAAAATCTAAATACCATTGCAGTAATCAAAATAGAGAATAAAGTTGTATGAAAGCAAATGAATACAAAACGCAGTAATAAAATGCAGGTTTACTAAAATGGAAAATTGCAAAAAATCTAGAGACGAAGCCGGTAAAAATGTTGAGTTTCCATGGCGCCACCTGCCTTACCAAAAGTTGTGATGGCAGTATGGCAGCCATATTGAGCAGAGGATTTGGTAGCTTGAGGAATAATTGCTTTAAAATCACTAACTACTCCATTTATTTTTGTATTTATAGTAACCCTAATGCCCATTAAACTTCGACATGTTCAAAGAATCGGAGAGAAATCCTTGCCTTCATCATCATGATATTCATGATGGTGATTGTCATCATTTTTACAACAGTTTTGTTTCTTGTTGTTTTCCCCTTTTTCCTTTTTGTTCTTTGCCGTCCTCGTCTTGATGTTGTTCTGTTCCTTTCCTCCCAGATAGAGCTAATAATGTGACAGTGACAATGGTTGGCGTACATGGATGTTGTGTCGATGATAGTGCCGATAATAAATGTAGTGTGTGTACAAGTAGTATCCACATGTGCACTTGTGATTTCCCCCCAGCTCACTTTCATTCTCTTCCAAGTAGTATTACACCTTGTTCATTCATGAGAAGATTGAGCTGTGGTATGCGTTTGGCTGTAAGGTTGATGATATGTATGTATGATTCAAGATTCAATCCGTTATTAAACGAAATGTATGCCCTTTACATCTTCTTTTCTGTCTCATCTCTTTTGTTTTTTCCTCTGTCTGTCGGCACTTTTTCT
>JAQIXW010003901.1:0-12376 GCA_034700685.1 Willowsia buskii
CTTGTGTCCTGCAGGCGCTCATCAGTCCTAACATTTTCCTCCTATTTTCCTTTCATTTTTCAAGCAGAAACTTTGATTCACAGTCTTAAAAGGCTGTTTCAAGAAAAAAGGACAGGCAGTTGAATAGCTGAAGTAAAAAAATAATGTTTCCTTTTAGAACCAACTATTCTCTCAATGAAATAATGCCCCTCTTTTCGCAATACATGTTTTTACTAATACATTTGGAAGGGCTTTAGCAACGTATGTCCTCGTGATTGTAGTAATAAAAAAAACTCTACTATGAAAAGCTATCTCATTAAAATGGATGAGATGATGTCCACACACATCAAGTGACAGTCAACGTTGTGCTGTGTCTATGTATGGTTCACTATAATAATGTATAAAGAGATGACACCACTGTCAGGGAAAACGACGCAAACATAAAAGTGTAATATAAATACTTCATCTGGGGAAAGTGGAAAAGTGTGTGCTCACGTACATGCCTATATCCACATACCACATAAAACCATATTTTTTTCTATATCACTGACTGAGGATTTTGAAAAGAAAATTGTTAGACTAAAGGTCCTTAGAAGTGGAATATGATCACATATATATCGAAAGACAAACAAACTTGTTTTTCTCATTTTTGGGAAAGAGGAAAAGAGTTCAGTCGAACATGCATTTGCTATCTCTTTGATTATATTATGTTTCTTTTTCCTCTTTTTGACGTGGTCTTGTTGTGTTTCTTATCCGTGGAATGTACATACCTACCTATGTTTATAATGATATTTATAAGTAGGTAGCTCATTTTTAAAGGATCATTTGTATCCAAATCAGGTCACCCACGCACACAACACCCAAGAATGAAAATAATGGCTTTTGAGTTACATCTTATCAATCCAAAATGAAAGACAGCAAGACAATGTATTCTCTCTCGACGAACTCTATGCATGCGTTGGGTTTGTATGAGTGTAAAAATAGAACAAAGGAGTTACTCAGTTTTGTTTACATTTACATGTTTAGTTCGTATCGAAAAACAAGGAAAAAATGTATCATTGTGTTACATTGCATGCAATACGATATCGAATTCATTTTTTATGTAGTCCACAGTCCAGCGATTTGTTACCTTTATATGCACCTACATACACCAATGATATTCCTACCTTCGCTGGAGAATATAAAAATTAATATTATTATGATTATATATAATGCGCTTGTGCCTTGCTCACTCACTCTAGCTGCATAGATGCATGAAATATTACTGCAAATATGTTACGAAAAATAGATTAACAGCTTCGTACCTACCTTAAAATTGACATTATCACAACACTCTCTGCTAAAAATTGCAGTTTCAAATGTACAACTTAATGTATCTCTAAGAGTACTGGGGACAACTTTATCAGTTTTTGTCATAAAAATAGTAGATTTACTCGGATGCGTACTTTGTAAGAACCCATCCATCAACGGTTTTCGGTTCATTTCAGCCTTTTCGCATCCCATTCTTCAACGTACATCGCATATAAAATATTTATTCGCCGAAATGTTAAATAGAAAATGCATTCTTACATGTCCTGGTTTCTCGTCTTCTTTTCCTTCAATCGAAAAATTCTCTCAAGCCTATCTGTATCCAGAGATTATTCTTTTGCCTTCTGCCTACTTCGTTGTATTTTTGTGTGTTTTTCTGATTGTTTTAAGGCTCCCTCTTGGCACGCCTAGCCTCGCATGAGACAGCTTAACTTCCGTATTTGCTTCTTTACTTGAGAGGGAAGAATGCATTGTTTTTGTAAATTGAAAGACAAGTCAAGTTTTATATGTTCCCTTAGCCTATAAAAGTATAGAGAAAATGATTACACCTCCGCTTCAGCACTATCGTTTTTATGACTGCAAATTTTAGTATGCCACCCACAGCGACTATTTCCCTACTACTCTCGGTAAGAAAACATATAAACAAAAGACAGACTTTTATTTAAGGAAATAGGCAACTCTGTTGATGTTGTTGGATTGATGATGATTGATTATCATCATCAACATAAGGAGGTTAACTTCTGCGTATTGCACAGCCACCTACTCAAAGTATATGGGATAAAAATAAGACGTCAGATTGTCTTATTTATATAGAAAGAAAGCTATCAAAAAGAAGTATAAAATGCTATTCGATCGATTGGAAAACTTGTATCTTTTATCTACTTTTACAATAAGTCCGCTTCCTTGTTAGATATATTTTTGTAGGTTTTGTAAAAAGAGTCCTGATTCCGTTTACGACAAACTTAGAAAACAGTACTGCTTCCGGCTATTTTTATTCTAGAATTTCGTAATACCTATTGTTAAGAGACAGATTGTTTTTGTGTGTACGTACAAATAGTAGCATGCCTCGTCATTCGACGTCCACAACCACAACCTTTTTCCTGGATTCACCTTATTGCTAGTTTATGCATACAGTACTAATTTCCTTCTCCGATTTTTCCTCAAAAGTACTTTTACAAATAGGTAACGTATAATTTCTCATCAGCATTTGTTAAAACTATTGAAACTAATTCAAATGACACAAGAAGGATATTTTTTAATATCCTTTGCCTCTGCTATTTTTCCCGTTTCATTTCGACAGTCACGATTTACATCTGCCTAGCGAAGCTCATATCATGCTCAGTTTAGACCATTCCCAATTTAGAAACCCATGAAACTATAATGCTAGTAAATGAAAAATGAAGAAATCCTCTTTATAGAGTAATAGAGTTATATCTAAAGTATGTGGTATATTTATATCCACTTTAGAACTGTTATGTTATATTCATATATATACTCATATAATGTCCTGATTCGGCTGCCTCTGACTGGAATAAATAAGCAGAGAAAGTAAACCAGAAAGTGAAGTGAAGTAAAAGGAACGAAAGAAAAGAATTCTTGAGATTTTTTTTCCTTTTGACATCATTATGTTATGATACGATACATTACATAATGTCACGTAGTAAAAGAAACCTTCAAGAGAAAAAAAATGAAGAAAAGAGTAAATGACAAAACGACACACACCATACACACACAAAGAAAAAGGGACTTGAAAAAGATGATTATATTCTGATGTTGGTACAACCATACTGCCTGACTAAAGTAGGAATACAATAGAGAAAGGGGAATGAAATCGAGAATAAAATGACATAATAATAAGATGTTGATGACGATGATCATGTTGCTTTTGCATTTCTGTCTCTTCCTCCAGTCAACTAGTGTATGACTTGAGTTGGTGGAGATTAAAACAAGGGAAAAGACTCATTGTGTGTGCGTATGTTGTGAGAGTAAAGAGAAAGTTGTTCAATCTCTTTTTCTCTCTGTTTCCTTTTCTTTGTTTTCTGACTTGGTTGCTGCTGGTAGTCTAGTTTTGATCTTGTTCTTCTTTTTGTCGTTTCTTTTTGTGGTTGCGGTTGCGAATTTCCCAGAGGGCAAAACGAGTGTGGTGGCGGTATGGTATCTTCATTGCAGTAACAGAATATTAATATGCTCTGAATAGTGTGTATTGTAGTGCTACATTTTCTGAAATTAGATGCAAACGAGTACGATGAAATAAATAATAATGTGATAGTCGAATTTTCTTTTTCTTTTTTCTTTAATATTTATATTATATGCAATATGGGGAAATTTTTGCGAAAACATTGCGTTACTAAATTTCTGTACCCAATTTTTTCCACACAAGACCTAATTTTCTACATATGATTTTCAAATAGGTATTACACAGTGGTAAAATTCTACTTGACGTGTTTTAGCCAACTCGCATTCGTAATGTAAAACAACAATGTGGACCAGAGAAGCACAAGTTTCCCTTTCTCTCATTTAACTTCCTGCCTTCCAAAGTACAGCCCAATGGAGGAAGTTGTATTTATGTACATGAATGAAATATTATCATAGCGATTGCCAACAAAAAAATCAACAAAGTCTAGGAAAATACCTACATACCTACATGATGTGCACAGTGCGCGGTAACAAATAGCCCAAAGTACATCTCAGTAGAATGAAACATTTTGTGCAAGAGGCAGAAAATTAGGATGATGATGATCTTGATATGAAAGTTCACGTTCAGTCTGGCCTTCTTATCCTACCATAATGTCTGCACATTTCTCTTTTATAAAGTTTGTCCTTGCCAGGCAATAAGACAGTTTGTGTGGACTCGTTGTATGGTATGTGGCATGGCATGTATTGTAGTGCAGCAGTTGAGTTTACAACTTTTATAAAAAGTAGAATGGATGCAAATCCAAAGCTAAGCTGAGTGAATGATGAGTGAACTTTCTCTTACGTGTATAACAAGCTTGGTATTTAGCTATTCATGGCAAAAAAGTGATTTATATAAAATATTTTAAAGAAAATCTAATCAAATATATCAAAGATTTTTGCTGGTCAAATTTTAACCAAGAAATACAATTCTCTTTATGAGATCAATGAAAATTAATTTTATATTAACTCCTTTATGATTGATAGATGATTTACCCTATGTTAATAAAATAAACCAAATCGTTACGCATGTAAACATTTATTCAGGCGGTTAATACACATGCACTAATATAGTCGAGAATGCTTTTAATATAACTAAATAAAACACGTTCTTACTCCAAATGTATTAAAAATTAACGAAATTGTTTATTTTTGCCTTTCCTGTTTACGATCACGTTTGCCCATTGGTGCATTAGGTTTCTTTACATGAGGTATATATAGGAATAAATACAATAAATTACACTAAAATCCTAATGAGTGGATTTCTTTTTTTGCAAAACGAAAAGGCAGTAATGTAAAATACAAACAGCACAAACAGACGTGATATAGTTCATAAGCAAACATAAGGCATTTTTATGGAAATAGAATGAAGATAGTAGTACATTTCCAAAACCGCAGCAAATCTCATATCATTCATCACCTCCACCTCTGTTACAGGATGCTATACTACTATAGTAGTGTGTTATGTAAGCTAAGCATTCATGCAGCCCTAAATTGAGGAAACATGTTCACATACATGTAAGCGAAGACATGTCATAATATTCGTTGCACTTCCACTCTTTTCTTTTTAAAATCTGTTATGGAATGATGCTGAGAGAGAAAAACAGACACTTACTTTTGTTCATGGTGAATCACTTTAATCTCTTCAGACAAGGACATACCCAAGTATGTATATCCCCTCTCACTCTATTTTGAAGGAGAAGCCTTTTCATTTTTGAACACGTCTTTCATGCGCCTGGCACTTACTCCATTTCCTCGCGTTTCCTCCATCTACAGATTTATTTTTCCTGCTTGTTTTCACCTTTTCCTCATTGAGAAAAGTGAAAGTGGGCCTTTTCTTAATGGATACATACGACCTAGCAAACTACATAAGTATATAATGCCGATAATGGCACTTGTGTAATCCCTCGTCTCGCCTACTTGATTTTGATTATCGACCATGTATGTACTTTATAGGTAATAACATGGCTATATAATAAATACATTTGAGAGAAAGATAAATAAATAGAGAGAAAGAGAGCGAGAAAAGGAGAGAAATGAGGAAAGCAGACAGTAGTCATCCTGCATGAAAGTGTAGAGTGAATTCGCAGAAAAGCAATCAATGCCTTTGCAACCATGTAAGTTTTGTGATGTGTGCACTTAGCACTTTTTCAAAAGAGCGTGTGGAAGGCACGAAAAACAAGCAAAAATCAAGTAGGAATTTGCAAAGGGGAAATGAAGGCTAAGAAAAATATTAGTAGTGGGTGGTGGCGCAACAATAAGAGCTTTTCTCGTACATTTAGGATGTTTGCAAGAACAAAACTGGAAATTCCTTGAAAATGGTACTGTCGGTTGAGTCTGGCCATGCATGGAAGCATATGAATACATGCATGAAGGAAGCTGGTAGACCATGAAACAATATTAAAAAGAATTATGTACTGACGGACAAAATGAGAGAAGAGAAGCAAGTACTTAAAATTGTTGGGAAGGAAAAAACTACAAATAAAGGAGTAAAGTAAACAAAAAAGTCGTAGGCAGAAGCGGCTCTGCACACACAGGCTTCTACTTTAATAGGGCTGAAATACACTAAAGTTTTTTTGTTTCAAAATGCATTCATGAACAAGCCTTACTTATAGAAATGGACGTTTTAACAAATGCATATTATCATCGTCATCATCGTCGTAAGTGAACGGTATATTATGATCCTTCTTTAGGAAATAAAATGCACAAATATTTACGTTTCGAGTTTTTCTGGAAAGGCTTTTTGGTAAGCTGAGACACGGTATTTGGATTGGAACGAATGCAAGTGATATGAAAAACTCTTGGAGAGTGGAAGAATGGAGAATGGTGAAGTGTATAACACTTGCCCCAAAAAAACAATACCATCGTAAGCAGGACCATTTCTTAAATATTTTTGAAAAAAAGGGAGAAAGTATTCAGTGAAAGTATTAGGAGGGAAAGCTGTAAATCTTATGCTAGAAGACGACAATGTCTCTTCTACTGTTTTGTTTACATATTATTTTAGATTACATGTAAAAGTCTGACAGTGTTTTACTACTCATATAATGCTAAAATAGAATTAAGAGGTATATGCGATATCATTTTTTTGTATAAAATACACTTTAAACTTAAAAGTTGGGATATTGTAAAATAGATCTTTAGAAATTGCATGTTCTGTTGCTGCCTCAACTTCCCCACTTATCTTCTTTTGTAAGAAAACTTTCCTTTTCGGCTACGTTTGTATGTGTAGTTTTCCCAACTCTCGCTTGTTGAAAATATGACAAGGCCATTGAGCACAAAATATATTGTATTAGTTTCTTCAAGGAACGGATGTAGCAGTGCATTCGACCATACACTACATTTAATAAAATCAAAATAATTTTGCACTGGCTTTAACCGATAAAAATAGTAACATAAACATATCATAGCATAACATATATAATCGCCAATGAAATATATTTATTTGACAGGATGTTGTACAAACATGTCCATTACATGATTGTGTTAACATTGAAAAGGCAACAACAAATAAAAAGTTAATATGAGAAAAGGAGAACTCACAAACAAAACATTTATGAATACAATTTGTGTACATCTTACAATATTAACTCCTCACAAGTCCTGTGATTTGGCACAATATAAAAAATTATGCTGTCAGCCCAAATATCAATGAAACACTCATTTTCTTCGAGAATAATAATATAATTAAGATAGATGGATGCTTTTTTGTCAAATATTTTCTCTACAAAATCTAACACTTTTCATAATGGGATGGAAAACAACTGGCAATTGATTTTTTAAAGTTTTCTGAGGAACATCATTAATTATGGCAAACTTGTAGCACAATTCATTTCAATTATTTTTATTTGTATATTTCAGATTGGACGAGTTTCACAACTTTCTGAACATCACGTACTGAAGGATTGTCCCTAACAAACAAGCATCAACGAAAAAGAAAAAATAACTCCAACAAATGTGCACCTTCATGTCTCTCTTCATGTTTTGCAAAACTTGTGGTGTGGTGATGCAATAATAATACCATAAAACGACAAAAATGGTCAAACGATCACGAACAACACAGATATAACTTTCATCATAAAAAATGAGTGATACAAGCTTGGTGACAATGACTCAATAGCATGATTGTACCAGCAGCAAGCAGTGGATAAGTTTTTTAAGCAAGCAAGTTGACGGTTGATCAAATTTACAAGTTAACAAAGTAAAATACATACTGTGTTCTTTTTATGTTAACATGCAGTTATGATCTGCAGATTCTGCTGCTACTGTGAATAAAAAAATCTCTAATGCGAAAACGGAAGCTGAATAAACAAGAGGAAAATATTTCAAGAATAAGGACAAAAAGATAAATCCTGATCTGTAAGCTTTGCAGTTGCAAAATCTTGTAAGAAACTTAGTAAACAGGCAGACGACAAAGACGAGTACATGTAGCTGTGTGGAATTTGATGAAGAGACTTTTCTCAATGACGCGGTGAAGAATACTTATGTATGGTTGCATACAACAATATATATATATATAAAGTGAAGAACAACAACATAATCATGAATGATGTAATGACGTGGTGAAACGAGGCAAACTCGATGTGATCATAATAATAATAATCATAAGGGTGAAACGTGCTTGTACACCACATAGCTTGCTGATGATAATGGTGACGAGGACGACGACAACAACGACGGAAAAACATCACATCATTTTCAACCACTGCCAACATCGCCGTCAATATTACTACTGCTCCTGCCCGAAACCTGCTTTTACTGCGACGTAAAGAAGAGAGAAAACGAAGTATATAAAAAACAGCCTCCAGCAAAAAGTGCTTTCTACTTACTGGCAAACCGCAGCATCACGCACTCAAACTCCCAAACTCCTCATCATATCATTGCACACAGAAAGCCAGTAACGTTGACAAGAGAGAAAGTAATAATATTGTAAATGGGGGAGAGGATGACGAAGAAGATGAAAAGGATGCTAGAGGTGGTGGTGGTGTAGTGATTATTATTATTATTATTACCACTGATGGCAGTCCAACAGCAGTTTGGCTTGTGTATCCTTGTGCATTATACGCTCATTCAGCTTGGTTTACTGTCTCCTAAATCTATATATCTTCATTTCCGCAGTGTTTTGCCAAATTGTATATCCGACATCCGTTATAAACCATTATCCTTTACACCAAGATTAAAATAGCACTCATAGCCGGTAGACCGTCTAATAATACACTTGAGTAACATTTAATGATTATAAAAATTCATGAGAGTGACTATACTACTCTATGATTGCTATATGATTTTATGATGACGCTGAGTGAAAGCTCGAAAGACCACTCAAGTAAAATGAAATGTTGCAATATTTGTGTTTTGTGAATGTTGTATAAAATGTGATGTGAATCTCTAGAATACTATTATTATGTCTGCGTTGGACAAAAAAGAAAACTATTTTTAACACTGCAACGAAGAAAGCATAATATAAAGTTTAAAAACACTACTGTCTCGTCTTTAGTTTTCTCTACTTATTTATTTATTTTGAAAACTTTTAAAACTCTGTGTGAATACGGGAGAAAAAGGGAGTCGACTTCAGCTCCTTTTTCACCTGTATGAGCAGCTTCAGGTTTTGGATGTGATTTTCGAATGGAGAAGCCAATTCTGCAAGACTCTCCAAGTTTTGTGGATCTTTGCACTCTGCACCAGCATGCCATGAGATACTACAGACTGTGGATCTACGCCTGTAACACCGTGCTGGCACTTGCCACACTCGTCTTCACAGTCTTTGCCGTGTCTGTCGTTGTCGATCCGCGCTTATCACTAATCAAGTAAGTCAAAGCTAAAAAAGTACCTGTAGTAGTCCTAGCTGTAATAATGTGTTTGAGAAAGGATGTAACAAATCAAATCAAACAAATTATCCCAACAAACTCGAAAACTACGTTTATCATAGAAGTAAGTAAGTACAACTACCTAACTTTTTTTCTTTCGCTTCATGTAGCCTTGAACGAATTATCAGCTTTAAATCAATGCCAACGTGGCTATAATTTTAAAAATCGATCTGCCCATTTCTTCTTAGCTGAAGCGATTGACGTGGTGAAAAGCAGTAATATGAATGTGTTGCAGGAAGAGATAAAACAGAAAAAACGAGCCTGTGAGTAACCAAGCTGAGAAAAACCAAAATGCAGCTGGGCTTTTCAAGACGCAAAAGTATTTTCTCACGTCGAACTTTTTAGTATGTAAAGCTTTAGGTAGCTCACGAACTGAAAGTCATCGAAAAAACTTTTTTTTAAAGGAATGAAGGTATTCTTAACTTGTTAACTTTAACTTACAACAACCTACAATATATAACCACTATAATTTGCCTCCCGGTAAAACGTAAATTATACGGCATATTAGAACCCTACCATATATTTTCTCCACTACCGGTGTTGGTGGTGAGCTGCTCACTTATAAATGTTTAAATGGTTTGGTTTTAAGTGGGAGAAAACAGAGGACTAGTAGCACTTCTGAGACTTGAAGTGGTCCAGTGACGTAGTTGAACAAGCTTATATAGTTCCCAGACAGTTTGACAACACTGCATAATATTACTCCCATGCCTATGAATACATACCTTACTTTTTCTAAAGTCATAGATATTCTATCCATTTTAGTCTGTTGGTTTGGATGGTGAAAATGAAGTAATCTGTATTAGCGCTTTCTTCTTCTTCTTCCACTGCACCTCCCGACAAGTCTTCTCTTTCTTGTAATTAATGCATAAGATGTAGTTCTCTTAAGAGCTTTGTAATTTTCTCATTTTCCTCTCACAAGCAGTCATTCATTTTCTCTGACAATGTGAGTGTATATTACGCAAAAAAAGTAACAAAATTTTGGCGTGTGTCGTGACATGCCGGTTGCAAGGATTTTTGCCAATATTTTTAGTCTGTGTTCATGTAAAACAATGATTATGTATATTGTATGCAAAAGTGGAACTTGACTTCCATTAACTTTCACTCGACCGTGCATTCCTTATACAAGCAAACAACAAGGAAAAATCTCGGCTGTTCATATCAGTGGTAGCAATGGTACCTCCAAAAAGAATAATGAGAAAGGAAAGGCGATAGGGAGGGAAAGGAACGTGCAGACGAAGGCCGGTGATCCATGAAATATTCGCTTTGCATGTTATCCGGAATCCATTTGGAAGTTATGTAGCCAACATCACAACCTCTAGACACAAAAACCTTAAATTTGTGAATACATATTTCAAACTGCATTAAAAAATATACTTTCGAGAGATACTAGCTTTTTTACTTTTCTCCTTCTGCACACTTTCACGATGATCAGCATCAGTTTGCGATGAAAAGGGAACGGATGGACATCACTGATCGTTGAAAACACACCAAGTGGAATCTTAGGTTGTTGGCACATTATTATCATTACTATGGGCGGACAATACCAGACTCCAGACTATGTTGAACCAACCAAAGTGCTTGTGAACATGCAATATTCACTTGCAACAAAAAACTAGGCTATGAACAACCACTACAACATCAACAGAACAACATTTTATGTTGTTGTAAATAGGCAGCAAACAACAAACATGAAGAGAGGAGGAACGAAAGAAAAGTAAATTCGTTCCTTCCTCTACTTTCCCCATACACACGTTGTTCCCCTGTCCAGCCTTGCCTTTTCATTTATTCATTCACTTAAACTCAAACAGAGCCTGGGAAGGAAAATAATGGGAGCTGTTATGTGAATTTCAACAAACAACATCTCCTTTTCCCCTCGCTCGCTTCCTCCTCCTGAGAAGGACTTCGACCTGCTGCTGGCATCAACATCCCTGCGTTTTTATGGTTCGTGAATAGGAGAGCGGGAGATGGACACAGTTAACTGACTTCACTACAGAAATTCTTGTGGAGTAGAACAGTCAGTGACTCCAGAGAGGAGATTGCTTGTTTACTCTGAACTACATCAACCCAAAAGCTTTGGAGTGGGTTTCCTTTTCCTCTCTCCAAAACAGTGTACTGCCTGTAATGATGATGATGACTTTGTTTCCTTTGTTGTTGCACGGACATTCACTTTCTGAAAAGTGAAAACTTGGTTATGTTGCTGCTGATGGTAAATAAAAGGAATTCTAAGCGCATCAGCAAAGGCCCTAATGAAAGGAGGGATAGCTCATTCCCATCTTATTTTCGCTTCATAAATCACTCATTTCCGCTGTCAAGGTCGGCCAACAACCACATCAAAGTCAAATAACAAAACATGACAAAAGGAAGAAACAACAGGAGGAGAGACTGAGATGGCAAATCACCTTTCCGCATCACCAGTGCTTGTAAAGCTAGCCACAACAATGGCTTTTCCCGTTTTCGATTTCAGAGACTTGGACTACAACGGAGACTGATCGTGTACACAGGCAATGAATTTGAAACTCTTATGCTTCGATTCCTCAAATCCCATTGAATTTCTACGCGTTGTACGATGAGAAACATCAAGAAACTCTTGAATTTGAATGTTTTCCGTTCTCCAATGACTTGTAATGCGATAAATGATGACATCCTTTGATTCTCTTGCTATCTGAAACTGAAACTCAAGGGGTTTTGTTTCAGTTAAAATGAGTTGTGACACTTCTGATTAGTGCAATACCAAGAATTACTAGTCGTCTATCCTTAGTTTATTGGACAAGAAAGAGAACTAATCTACTACTACTACTACATTCAGCTACTCAAAGTTGATCAGAATTCATTACATAACTTTATCTTTCAATAATTATCTTTTATGAAATTCCTTTCACTTTCATTTACTCACTAGAAACATATCACGCCGATAGAATGAGAAAAGAAAACAAAAGGATGTCGGTTGGATAGCTTTGTGGTTTCCTTCCTTGTTTGTTCTTCTGGCTTCAGTGGCTTTGTTGTAAGAGGGAAAATTACTATTTTAGGACTAGAATAACGACAAGAAAGGTTAT
>JAQIXW010003902.1:0-12374 GCA_034700685.1 Willowsia buskii
GAAATTTTTCAAGCATTCCTGGACCCAAACTAATATTATTTATATGTTATATAGTAACCGTTTCGGAATGCTCCGAATTTTAGAAGCACGTTCTATCACGAACAACTGTACTACACGCTCTGGAAATTCTTAAGCTAGTAAATATATTTGCATAGGTATATAGTTCATATTTCAATCTGTTTTACGTCGAATGAAATTACAGCTTTTCGTGTGGCCTTCTAGCAGGATAAATTATCGCATTACAGTCAACTATGACATGAGAGTAGTCTAAAGTTTATTTTGCAAAATTCAGTGAGTGTGCTAATAATTGAAGCCTTAACTGTATTAAGGTGTCAGGTGAATGTAATTTGGCATTGTACTGGCACTCAAATACAGCAAAGCCTTTAATTTTTACTTTAAAATACATATTTGAGTAGAATTGTTTGCTTTATTTTGTTTTATGGACTCAGTGGGTTGCCTGTAAACAGAAAGGATCATTTATCAAAATGGCGTAATCAGCTTAATCAGTGAAGCACGTTGTTTTTTGCTGAGCTCTTGAAAAACTGATGAATTTCTCTGGTTATTACAGCTTTTGAGATGGTCAAATAGTGGTAAATCGAAAAACAAGAATAAAGCACCAAATCATGTTATTTTTATCAAACAATAAGCAGCCCTGTAAATCCAACCAATCCATTTAATACTTCTGTTACATAACATTGTGTTATTTCGCAAGTGAAAAAGAGGAGGCTATGTCAAACAATAATGGGCCGGCTAAACCACCAACTGAAATTGAACATAGCTGGATTCCAGGAACGTGAAAGAAAATCAAACCAGAACAAACCACATCATCAACTAGCTCTATCAAACTAAACAAGAAAGCTCTCTCTCTCTCTCTCTCTGATGCAGTTCTCCAAAAACCAGAGGCTAAATCATGATGATCTTCTTCACTCAACCAAAGTAGGACGTAGCCATACAGACAGGGTAAATCAACAAAAAAAGAAAGAAGGTCTGGCTTTTCCTCCTTGATCATTGCTTCATTTCCCGTGTACACAGTAATACTCTTTCTCTTCCCTTTTGAATAAATACATGGTAATATTCCATGCTGACTGCTGACTCGTCGCAATCATCATCATCATCACCACCATGAAATTAGTATCGGGAAATCAAATAGCTGACTTTATAAACCGGTTCAATAACTTTTGCTTCTTCGACAATTCCAAGTATTTCACAAGCAAGCAAACGGAAAGGAACACAGGCAGCTACCTATGAACCTTAAAGTGAAGTCATTATTTTCGAAGGGCCTTAACAATAAAGATGACGATGAGGGTGAAAGTGGCTGAGAGACTTGCACACAAAATTATTAAGACAAAATCAGCCTATAACGTTTCAGAATGGCAAGAAAACTGGAGCTGAATCATTTCACGAGCATAAAAGTAAATCGTTTTTTTACTCTACAGCTTTCAATCTGTAATTCCGAAACAAGAGTCGTAACATGAACAGGTATTTTTCAGAAAAATAAAAAGTAAATGCGAGTGTGTAATAGCAATAATCATATATTTCAACTGAAACGACTAAATCAAAAGCCTTTGATTGTATCTCATAACATGTGGCCAGAAGTGAGGAATGTGTAGATGAAACAAGTAAACAGAAAGGGTATATTTTTTTTAGATAAAAAGAAAAAAAAGGTATTTCACCGGAACAACCAAAATCATCGTCATCAGTATCATTTCTGATTGTGTAGAAAGCATAAAATGTGGACAGGTATAGCTGAAGGATAGAAGTGAAAGTGAGAGGAAACAGGAATGAACATGAGCGATCAAGTTATTCAATGCATTTTTGATGAGATTCTATATAATGTGATGTGTATATATAACAATTGGCGAGATTGTTTGCACAACATTTTCTCTCGCTCTTTCTCTGCTTTTACTTTCCCTCGACCAAGTCGATCACTCCCTACAACACCAGCCAGCACCAGCACACAGCAGGATACCTATTCTCAGTTCCCGCTCCCTATCGTTCAATCACATTATGTGCAGAACGAAAATAAAGAGAGGAGAGGAATCAAACCGGAAACTTGGCGTAATCATCATCATTATTATTATCATCATCATGACCAGCAGAAGCAGGATCATTTCTGGCCAGCCAGAAGAAGACAGCATGCAAGCAGTATCCATGTAGGAGTAACGGGCGATATGGCATAACAACCGATTCATTGCAAAAAGTATACAAAACTTAAGTACACACAAATATGGTAATAGTACCGGCAGCAGTAACAGCAACGCTTAGTGGGAAAGTCTGTGTGTGTGTGTGGTGATCTCACCAATGAGAATGCCCGTATAATTCAATGAGGTACTTAACCATTATCAACATCATCAGAATCATCATCATCGTCGTCATTCTCATTTGAATTATCGTGCATAATAAAAAAACACACACACATCTACACGCAATCCAATCGATTCACATTTTGGACAAGTTAATTTGGCCACGATGCATGTACATGAGAGCTAGTAGTTTTACTACACTTGTGTTCATCTTCACCAAACCAGCATCCCTCATTGCAAGCATGACTCCTCTCTGCACTTTTTATCCAAAAACTGTTGGCAATTTTGCACTACAGGTTTGGCTCCCGTTTCCCCTTCCCTTTTTCTCTTCGTGGTCGACTCAAAAACTGAACATACATACCAATTTACACTGTTACGTACTTACGCCACCGCATCGCCACTAATCAAAATCAGCAAGGCTGTGTTACAAGTGGAATGAGGTACGGGAGAATCACATATTCTAGGTACAAATATAAATGCACATACACTCGTAACACAGCCCAGAAATCGTCGACATCGCTCTTGTCGTGGCCAGCGAAACTAACATACGTAACATTGTTTCCAGTAAATAGAAAATGATGAAAGTCTCTGAATGAGGTGGAAAGAGAGAGAGAGAAATGATTGTACACTTCACGTAACAATCATTGGGCGGAATAAATGGAAAGGGAAATAATTAATTACACTACTGCACCACGACTACAATCATCACCATCATCACCGTTATAGCATTTACTAGAATATCATTGCTTATTACACAGAATGAAATGCTGGCATCGCCATTCTCACCAGAGAGCATCAACCATCACCTCACTTATTTCCTTCCGAAGAACAACGTCGCAATAGCATTAGCGTTGCAGAGTGGAAATGAAATAAAGATTGGAGAAGTGTATATAGCTTCCCGTATCCCACTCACTGCAAACTTTCTCCAACATCCCTAACGACGACCACTGTACTGCACACAGAACGACCGCATTCACTCAGAGAAAGATGTAAAAATCATGATGGTTGTACTTCACAATGAGTGAGAGTGGCGATGGGTGCTCGTCCATTTAGTACATAAGAGCGAGGAGACACATATATGAAGGCTGAGATAGCACTTGGCATGTTGGCAAGTCTTAAATATTTACAGAGACGAACGTAAATGGAGAATGTGGGACAGAATATGGGGGAAATTTTGACGGTTGTTATTGTGGCTTCGTTTACTGTTTAATGCTTCGCTAATATTGACGACAATGAGGATCATGATTGCCACAACAGTGGTAATGATAGTAATGACATAATGATGTTTTAAATGTTAATGGAGGGACCAGAAAATGCAAGGAGATCGGCTACATAATGTATATTTGAGTTGGCGGCATGTGACCATACATTCTGTAAAATATTTACAAGCACATAGAAAAGGTGTGCCAGTAAAGGTCGCCACCTTATGTGGACGTTACAAGATCCCATATTGCCCATATAAATAGGTAAGCTGATCAAGTAAATAACCCATTCGGGTAAAAGAGTTTATTGTCCCAAATCATACGCAAAATAATAGAAATGTGTCCTGTTTAATGTTTTTGATTTCTTCACTGTTGTTTGGCTTGGTACGGTGACGGCGACAGTGATTATATGGTGATGTCTTTAATGGCAATAGCAAACAAACGAAAAATGGAACTTTCATGTGATCATGTTGTCATGTCAGTAATGACGGTTGACGTGTGACATAGTTTTTTTGGTTAGCTTATCAATACACCAAATTACAAGTCGTGTTCTCTGGAAGGAAAAAGGTCTCAAAAATATCATTCATCGGATCAATTCCCAGTCAGATTTTTTTTGATCGATCATTAATTGCACGACGAGACGCGGAGAATGGTCATTTTGAGAAAGGAGGACAGTTTCTAAATTGTCATTGTAACTAGTGGTGATCATGTTTCGTGTTGCTGTCCAACAGTGCCCTGCTTATTTTTATGAGGATAGTAATGCCAAAGATAGCATCAGTACTGCCACTGCTACCACCTAACCGACATCGAATTGCAAGCTTCATTTTATACCCTTCCCCCATTTTTCTCCCACGCTCCGCATAACAGTCTCTTTCGGTTTATATATCTCCCTGTCTCTTCCTCCGCATTATTATTGCCAATAATATTGCCAAATGAGTATAAAATTGGTGCAAAAAACTGCCAAATTGATCAACTGCCAAGAAACGAAGACAGAGAAACAGGGAGACATGGTCACACACACAAGTGTATCCATTAGGCATAAATATTCTCTATGGTGTACGCTATCATCCTACAGGGAAAGTAGACACATGGTGTGCCTTTATGTGCTCCTCAAATTATGTTATTTTACTTTTTCTCCCGTGCCAAGCCAGCTACCATCCGACATATTCTACTTATGAACAGCTAACAGCTATATAGATAGGCACATACACACAAATATTATATAGTATAGAGACTGGAAGACAGTATTTGTGGTCGCACTTTGTTTACTCTGCCACGACTAGTATTCCCTATCGCAAGAATTTATGCACTAACGCGACTTGTACCACCATCACAACCATTGCTTCACTAAACCACTCCTTTTATGTAATAAATACTACACAAAGAAATCCTGCCTTTTCTTCAAACCATTATCAGGTAAAATGAGATTCTATATAGGCTACCTACTCCATATATACCAGGAGCATTTTTGGCATGCAAAACTATACAATAGGTATATTTTCAAGATGCTCAAAGCGCTCCCATAATATCACCAGCATCCATGCTCCGTCATCGTTATCATTATTTGCCATAGAATAAGCCAATGCACTGATGTATGCTATTCTTGCATTTTTTTCGATGTAATTTTTTTCCAAGTTTTATGTTTGGGTTGCTGACCATCTTTTTTTTGGCGAGGAAAAGAGTTAGTTTGCTGTGATATGAAGTGTATAACGAATTGTATGCTATTGCCTTTTTGCATCGTCGTCGTTGTTGCTGTCATAGTCGTCAAAAGCTCTTCTTTTTCTCTTCACGAAGATTTTCGACGACGGATATGGAGAGCAATAAGACGAAAAAGAACATGACCGAAAAGAAAACAGAGGAAAGAAGACCAAAAGAAAGGATAGAAGTTGCAGAAGCGGTAATGTAATATAATGTAATAGTAATAGTAGTAGTGGGAGGAAGTAAAGTCTCTCCGTTCAGTGTGCTCTACTGAGAAAAAAAGAGTCATAAAATTTAATGCTCTCCGTCATTGCCTTTTCCCCTGCTTTTATTCCAACTCCCTCTGTCTATTTCATCCTGGTTATCTCTGTTTTTACAATGTGTCCGTTTTCTAGTACTTTTTCAGTATGTAGCGTGTGTGTGTGTATGTGCGTTTCGGATTCTTTTTTTCTTTACACATGCACAAATAGAAACGGCTATTTTCAACAAGAGAAGAAAATATGTTAAGATTTAAGAAAATGTCTGAACATACTGTATCTGTCTGCTATACTACTCACTCAGCTCTTTTTAGCCTGCGTATGTACATTAAAAAATTGAGTTGAAGACGAAAGCCCTGAAAAAAAGCTTTTTTCTTTCTCTTCTCACTACTCGCCAGCTTCCCACTTTTCTATCTGGTCATTATCCTGCTGCACTGCACACATGTTACCACCATTACCACAGTGCAAAGAGGAGAATGGCAGGGTACGAAAAAGGTAGAGATAGCTTACTTTCTCACATCTTGTTACAAAAGAATAACACGTTGAGTGAAAGTGAGAAGAAGAGAAAAACAGAGAGACAGAAAAAAGATAATATTTACGCAGAAGAAAGGAAGAGGAGGACTTAGCAAGGAATACTAAAAAAACGAGAGAAAGTGGATGATATGGGAAAATACCCTGTTGTCATCATCAGTACCTTTTGTTTTCGTCACACCTCCAAACATCACTACCTCACTACAATAACGGGTTGTCTTTGCGTAGAGACAAAAAATATATCTATATGTCTCGTTATCCTTTTACTTTACTCACATGAACTCTACGGAACACACATGTGTCTATGTATCTGTATGAGAGAAAGCATCACTACTGCAGTTAGTGAACTACTTTCACTAGCTTTCTCTGATCCACATAGTGATGGAGACGTTGGTGTTTGTGTGGCGCACTGTGTAAATCTCCTGTGCTTACCACCACCAGTTCAGTTAGGAGCAATGCCAACATTTTTCCCCTGGTGTGCTGCTCTCTTTTTTTTAGTTGGCCAAACAGTCAACACAAATGAGATGAACAAGCTGAGGAATCAGGGGGAAATTATAAACCAACACGTGTACTTTTTATTAGAAAAAAAACCACGCATTTTTAAATATTTGCTGTGTTACCAAACCCCTGTCAATAGTGGTCCGTAGGTTAAGAGCGGAGACAGTTTTTATTTATTTTCATCTCTAGGGGGCAAGAAAGCATGTACAATAAAATAAATAGGAATCATATAATATGTAACCATAAAGTCCAGCCCTAGCATGTAAACCTGCAATGGTACCATTGTGTGGGTAAAGGACAAAAAAACAAACAAGTGAAAAGATAGTATCCAGAGAAAGAACAAATAAATAAACTGGGGAAGTAACAAAGTCCGCTCCATTATTACCTCGGTATTCTACACCGTAACCCATTATTCCTTTCTTTTCTATTCTCTGATCGTGATTTAAAGAAAGATGATATTTATAGAGGTATTGGTGGTAAAAGAGAAAAAAATATCATTTAGATCTCTCAGGCAGGTAGTCATCATCATATTATTGTACGACCATTCCCCTATATTGTCGGCTGATAACGCCACATAGCACACACACAAAAGGACATAAAATTGTGTGTAAAATGTAAAGTACTTATATATTGGACAAATGTGTGTATGTATACCCTCATGTTTATCTGTATCACCCACTCATTCTGTAGAGACTGCTCACTTTCTCCTGCAGCCTAAAATCACATAATAATAAAACGCCTTTTTCTCTTTTAGACCGTTCAAGAGTGTATATAGCGCTGGTCGTCAAGTCTCGAATGAATTTAGAGGATTGTGTGTGTGAACAATATAGGGAGTTTGGCGGTTGTTTGAGGAGAGTAAAAATAGAGAGGTTTCTGTTCCTTTTCCATTCTTATTCCACCTCTTTCCCATTTACTTTCCCTCCAGTTGTATATTTTCATAGAAGTACTTCTTAGACTCCTCTCAACAAGCAATAAAGTAGCAAGAGTAAGTGTTACCTTTTCAAACATTTTTTTCTTCACCACATCTCCTTTCTTTGTGAATGGGTGAGGAATCAGTGGATTATTTTATTGAAATCACAACGACGACGAGGACAACTGGGATTGTGATGGTGGTGGTTCTAGCCTTTGCACAATACATATTACCACATACCAAATAAAATGGGAAAGTGTAGAGAGAAAATAAGGTTGAGTGATCAAAAGAACAGGGACAATATTGTTGCTCCCTTTTTATTGTTAGTTAAAGGCTATTATTATAGCTCGCTGGTTTCTTCAAACTGCTGCTACACGGTGTTATGTTATGTGTACGCATGTATAAATATAAATGTGTGTATTTGCTAGTCATATAGGTTATTTGGTCGGCTAGCTGCTGGAAAAAAATGGACAAAATGGTTGTGTCCCTTTTTCCTCTCGCTTTTTTTCTTTCTCCGTCTGTCTGAGTTGACTTACTTTCGACAGCACTATTACTTGTGTACCCCCTGCCAAGCTGTACAGCCTCTTTACAGAGTAGTTACCATACCATTGAATAAAAACAACGACTTTTTGCATCGCCTTCTTCCTCCTTCTCCTCCTCCTCTTCTTATTCCGCTTTGTTTTTATATATTCAAGTCCCTCGTTTTTTTATTCACTTCTTTTTAGACTTTCAAGACTCTTCTCTCTACTCTCTCCTTAAATTTCTTTTTGTTAGTCTCTTGACTTAATACTGGTACAAATACAAAGAGGGAAATAAAATTCTACATTTTCTTGGTCTACTTAAGTGCTATTAAATAAACTGCTTACGTTGCTACTACCATACCATCACGGCTTACTCGACGAGCATTGCCTTTTTGTGTTCTCTATTTTACGTGGTTCATCAAGAAGCTGTTGGAGGTTATCTACGACAACATGACTTGTTTCCTAAAGAGAAACCCAGAGTTCCATGCAGTACCACTATTAATAGTAGAACGGACTAACTGCAACATAGACAAATCTAACACAGATGGACTGAAAAAAAATATATATAGGAGGATGGACTCCGTATCAGCCGAGGCACAATGTACTTCGCATAGTTTCAGCTACCACATATCTACATGTTCTATATGATCGTCATACATTATGTCTTGTCTTGTTCCTTTGGCGACGGGGTCGGCGGATGCATTTTGTTGGAAAAAAAGAAAAATTGAACCGGCTACGACAGCGGAGCAAAAATATAAATTATAAAAAAATGTATTTAGGTACGTCCATGTACATATTATATGACGAACTGTATACAAAAAAGAACAAGAAGCCTTCTTCTAATCCTAGCTCGAGAGGCATCAAAGAGTTAACAGATTTGGCAAGGAAAACAAGAAACTTCTTTTGTAACATTTTTTCTCTCTTTTCTTTTTTTTCAGATGTGATGTGGTTCCATGGACATTTCTGTAAAGGAACAACGGTCAAACGATTATAAAATATACTATATTCTTGTCGTCGTCACACTTGGCAGAGTAAAGAGGGCATGAGCATCGTAATCATCGTATGATAAAAAAAATTACAAAGAGAGCTACCCAAAGTACAACTAACATTACTTTACATTGTGTTAGAGGGGAAGGATACGAAAATGTATTATGCAGGATGGTAGAATGTCACCACATCGGAATCATTCATTGTTATTATTATTAATACATTACACCACCACTGTGTCATGATCCCACAAAAAATGGGTAGAGCTCATTGACTTATGACCATAATATAATAAATACATTTTATGATCTTATTTACCATAGTGTAAAAGCTTAAGAGATATATTTCCCCTTATGCCATGGTACTCTCCCAGCAGTAAGGGGAAAGGATGATGATGATGATGATGATACGTAGAGGAAGGAAGTAGACCATGTTACCATGACAAGATAATATTGGCATGGAATAGTGCCTACAGAATGTGTGGGTGTACTTGTAATTGTTGCTTGGGGTTGAGTGAAAAAAAAAGGAATATCAAAAGAAAACAAAATTTACCGA
Source organism: Willowsia buskii (assembly GCA_034700685.1). Classification (NCBI taxonomy): domain Eukaryota; kingdom Metazoa; phylum Arthropoda; class Collembola; order Entomobryomorpha; family Entomobryidae; genus Willowsia; species Willowsia buskii. The sequence continues at coordinate 9,463 of JAQIXW010003902.1, forward strand.
GAAAGAAAACAGAGGCAGCAGCTGTTCCAAACTTTGGAAGGCATGATCCATAAATTATGGGATTGAAATATTGATGATGATAAAACAAGTGGTGATGTCGATGTTGTTTTTCTGCTTGGTAGCAGTGATAATGATAAAAGACTATCATGTAGTTTTTACTTTTCCTTCCTCTGCTGGAAGAAAGCTTCAAGCTGATGAGTTAAAGGGCAACGAACAACTATAACTTTTAATGTTCATCTTGTCGTCGATGTTGTTTCTGGTGTTCCTGTTGCTATTTATTTACTTTTTTATGAGAGGAAAAATGTCAAAGGTTTTCAGGAGAACGAAAAGTTACATGTTTTTTATTACTGTTTTCACTTGTAAAAGTTTCCGCATCTTTTTTATGAATGGGTAAAAAAGCGGCTTCTGCTGTGTGTTCAATGAGCCGAATATCATCTGCTTGCTCAAGTATTAAGCTGAATATTGATAATAATTTTTGGGCAATAATAAATAAAAAACAAGATTCTGTTTTTTTACTACTAGCGCAACTTGGACATAAAAAAGTCCACTTGTTGGTGTTGGTGCTGTATGTGTATGCTACAATAAAAATGTCCTCGTGCTGCGTCGTAGTGTAGGAGGGAGACGAAGAGAGGGCGGCGGAACAAACTGACAAACAAGCGATTTTTCTCGTGTTGTTGCCCATGTCGCCGTGGTGATCTCTCTTCCCAGAAGAATAGATGAAAACAGGGAGTTAGAAGACGAGGAAAGAAGAAAGTTCGTTTTGTTGACGCTCCTGCTTCCTCAAGATAACTAACACACAAGTATCAAACAAGCAAGGAAGAATAACCATTACTTTAATACTTGTTGTTAAAGGGGAACTTGTTTTCTTCTCTCTTTTTTCTGTACGTCATTATTCGACTTATTGGACAAGTTGAAGAAAAAAAGCAGCATCTTGCTTTTTTCTGTTGTCGGCGGTCCACTTGATATTAGTCAACAGCAAATATTCACTCCTGCTGCTTCACTGCTCACATAGAAATGACCCATGAAAATATATTGAACTCTTTGGAAAGAGAGAGTCGGTAACTAGCAAATAAGAAAGTTCCTTTTTTGCATTGATTTTTTTCCTACTACATGCTTGCCTTCATTGTAGAGAAATTATAACTAGTTTGGTTACTCAAGTAGCTGAAGGGTAGTTATAAACGCCAGGAAATGGGAATGATTTTCCGATATACGTAAAGTTTCATCTGGACAAAGACTGCGGGAGAATGAGAGAGAGAGAAAGAACATCAGAAAAATGGCAATCATATACTCTTTCCGTTCGTTAGACTCGTCCTTGGTCTTCTTTTCATCGAAGATTTGTTCGTCGACTGTGGATGCTCACTCCTTTCACTACTAACTATACAAGAGCGCAACGGAACTGAGTAAGTTACAAGAATTATTTTCCTAATAACCATCAAAAAGCAAATAAAAATGAGTCTTCCTGAAGATCACCAAGAAAAAGAAAAAGTAAATTCTTGTTGTTGTCGCCGTCATCATCATCAACATGGATTTACTTGCTGAATGTTCACTCTGTCGGAACTGAAGTCTCCTTACAGCGCTTTTTATATGGCAGACAAGAGAGAATAAGAAGAAAACAAGCGATTTCTCTGTCTATTTTTTCTGCTGATTTATGTAGTCATTTGCCATAAAAGATAACATATATTTTGTTAGAGGACGTATCTCCCTCTGTTTATTTACTACTTTCATTATTCACTGATTTTTTTTTGTACAGAAAGCGAAAATAAAAATAAATGTGACGAGTCGGCAGTAAAAGCGCAAAAAGCCAAATTATAATGTCATATTAGATAAGTGGAAAGGAAAGATTTTTAATTTTTAATTTTGAAACAAAAATCTGCAAACCTTGTTAAAACTGAAAATTGTCTATGTCTAAGGCAATGAATGAGAATTTCCCCGACGTCATGTTTACCAAATGTATATTTACGATCGATCCGATAACAAATGTAATTACATTTTGTGCCCTTGTCCTCGGTATGAGCCCTTCCTCAATTTGTCATTCATTCCATTGATTATATTCTCCCTTCTTTATTGCCATGTATCCCTTATTTCTGCGTGGAAAAGTCTGATATCAAGACAGGGACACACATTCATCACATAATCCGTTCCAGGCAATGTAAGATTGAGTGGCTCGCCTCACTTCCTTCACTTATCATCACATGAGCCACTTCTGTGCAAGTAGACGACGACGACGATGACAGAGAGCAATCTCCCTTTGCCACACACACTGTCATCACACATTTATATTGACATGGCAGCAATGCCACCGTCACCAACATCATCCTCGTCGCCATCGTCATCATCATCATCATCATCAATTTCCATCATCATAAGTACTAAGTAGACACTGTGTATATTTATATTTATGTATTTCCACACACATCCCACTCAAACTGCAAGTAAGAGACATAGCGAAGGGGAAAAATGCAGCAACTTTTTTGTAGTGGCAAACAGCAAGAGTCACCCGAGAAAACCAACTCAAAAGATTACATTTTTTTTTCTAAGGAGACTTAAAATCTGAAATAGGCTTTTTTTACTTTCAGCATCATAGCAACTGAAAAATTTCCTACCAAACAACTCCATATTATCAAATAGCCCACTATCCAACATCGCCAAGCTAGAAACAGTTCAGAGCCGGTGGCAGTAGTCGTCGCATAACTTGTAATAGAGGTAATAATTTTGGGTGCTCTCTCTCTCTCTATCCAGCTTTTCGTCATATCAGCCTTCTTTTTTTGAAGTCTTGTTAGTAGGCGTATTTATCAAACTACCTACCAATGTATGTTACATGCCTGCGTGAATCTATGTGTGTGTGTGTCTTCTTTTCTCCCTCTACTTTATTTTCACCGTTTCCCCACTCTTGATCTATTTTCAGAAAAAAT
>JAQIXW010003903.1:0-12373 GCA_034700685.1 Willowsia buskii
AAAAAAACGAGTCATGCAGTTAACCTGTTTACACGCTTGCATTGCACTGCAGCATCAATGCACATGAAGAGGATTATTTTCATGTTCTCGTCTCTTCCTCTCGGTCAATGATGCTGATGTTGATACTGCATAGTTTTAACTATGTAGTGCATAGTAAATAGATAACCAAACAGGAGAATAATGATGAAAACAATTCTTTTAACGACCTACTCATCATCACGAAATAGTCTGAACGAATCTTTCTAGCCATAAGGATGATTTAAAATATTTCGGATTTTCCGTTTCACTTTTCATCTAACATTGAATTATCGAATCTGTCAAAAATAGGTTGCATATCATTGCCTTTCTTAAATTTATAAAATTGCGTTTTTTGCAACATTTCTTAATGAAGCATTAAAGAAGACGTAATAAGAAATTGAAAACGACTGATTTCCATCCTTATGAGCAGATTATTATTAGTATTTGAGTTGAGATATGATACATATTAGGTACATACATTTTCTTTAATCGAATTCTCAATATATTTTTTCTGTTTCCATTGACTCATCGTGTAAGACCACGTGTGTTAATCAATCTATTCAGTGCATCATTTTACACCTATCTAATTTCGTATGGGGATGTTACGTGCACATACTCAAATTACTGCTCCTCCCATTATTATGATGATTCCAATTACCGATTATGACAATGTCGTGCACGTATATCTTCCTCTAAAAATTGTGATAATCTCATAGAAAGGAAGGCATGTCAACAAGCGGGAAGATTTGCAAGCATAGAAGAATTACGTGATAATATCTTCGCACAGCTTGCATTAATATTTTACATGTTAACATTTGGCTGATAATATACCATAAAAAATCGGTTTATGGTTTGTCCGCCAGCAATGCTAAAGTATGAAAGAAATTCGGCTATGAGTAATCGAGTCTTTATGGTTGATAATGCCGACGACTAAGGTTCTATTAAAAATAGGATTGTAATCGGACACAATATAATTATCATTTACATCACCATCAAATCATCCATCGGTAATATGAAGTTGATGATCATCATCATAATTTGTTTTATTATTAGGTTTTACTACATATTACGTAATTTTACACGTAAAGTTTTTATATGACAGAAAAAATATTATTATGTAGGCTGCTTGGATGCTGTTTGTAAGATAGGAGTGTTCAGCAAAAAGAGATGAATACCTAAGCAAAACATGTCGAAAGAAGATTTGCAGACGCCAAGTTCACTGCGCACGTTTTCTTCTGCTTCTCAACACAAAACTCAATATTTTCTGCAATTCTGTCTATAACATTTCGTTGTTTTTGTGTCCTTTCACTTTATATACACTTCTCGGCCACTGAATTAAAATGAAGTGAATGATGTCGATGATATATATCTCAGTTGTGCATGAAATCAACTGGCTGGGACAGAAAACAAAAAAATAATCAACAACCAAACCACACCATCATCATGCCATAAACGCTATGAATAATAATGGCTTTGGGTGAGAGAGACAGAGCAAGATGCAGAATCTACATACCACAGCCACCCACACAACATAGTGGTCGTAATATGGGCAGGGTTACAAAAATCATTCTTATATTGGCAAGAGGTTAGCAAAACAAAGGCTTTCGAAATTTAAAAAAAAAAGTTAATTGAACTTTTGAAGTGCTGCAGATTGCGTCTTTGTAACTTACATAATAAGAACTTCTGTTTACGCAGCTAAATTTTTATAAGCTTTTAGCAACCCAGTCAAAGTAATACGCAGTGTACACACAATTTTCCTCGATGTCTCATGTCTATATATGTAGGTAGGCAGGGAGGAATGTCCATAATAAGTTATAAAATGTTAATTCTTTTGAACGCACACAAGCAAAGCTAACCGACCTATTTGTCCTTCTATTAACACTTGCACAAAAATAATGCCATATTATGAATATTCACTCTCACCATTACCATAGGTCATATATCACCAGCATCGCTATGATGAGTGGATTGTACACGCTTCATTACTATTCTTCATAGAGCATATTACTATACATATAATAGATTAAATTAAATGCTTTTGTCAAATAATGATCAGACACATGACGATACAAGTGGATGAGATGAATGTGAAATCATAATATATCTGAATCTGTAGACTGCTCATTCATTCCATTCTGTGTCTTATCATCTTTCATGGCATTGGCGGTGTTGATGACGACGAGTTTGATATTTGAAGTAGGTATATGTAGCAACTACGGCTGCAATAGTAATTAGTAATTACTAGCAGGAGTGAAGTGAAAGATCATTGTCATATTGTCAACTTGTTATGATTTTCCCGCATGGTCAACTTCATCAGTATTCTGAGTGGCCGTGAAGTGAAAAGTTCACATCATTACTGAAACGGCTTTGTCAACTGTCGCCTGTAGTACGGGTACTAAAATACCTGAGAATTTTTTATTCTAGCAACCTCTAATAATCAGTTTATCTGCCGTGTCGCAATTTAATTTGCACTTTGTCTAGAAAATGAGAAATTATGACAGTACAATTCTCATTCGGATGTGAATAGTGGATGTCCGCTATGTTCTTTGTCTTCATGGAGATCAGAGTTTTTGGAAATAAACAAAGACTTTGCCAGAGGAACTACATGGTTTACTTATTAACAAAAGCATGCGTATTTACTAAACACAGTCAACCAACTACACTGAACGCTCTCACAGTACACAATTTAAAGAACCAGATTGCAAAGGAATATAGACTCTCCGTACTTGTTTAGGAATAAATTATTGTTCAGTTTGTTCAAGAAATATTATAAAACTTGAATTAAATATAGAGTCTGAATGGCCGCTTAATGCTGTTGACTTTAACACGTAATGTATGAATGATGAATGGTGACTATAGTGACTAATCCTTTTTTACTGCTTATTTACAACATTACAACTGAAAAAAATTAGAGCACACCAGCATTCAGCCAGACAAACACAAATATGTGATGTCATCATCCTCCTTTTAGTGAGAATGCTTCAATGTCGCTATTTGGAGTTCTTTTCTCATCATCACATCATCCTCCTCATTATACAAACACGTTGTCGGGATACCACTATTATTACTGTGACAACTTTAGTCAATAACAGTCAATAAGTCAGTGTGCTATACTGCCATTTTTTGATATTTTAGCTTTCCCATTTTATTCCTCTTCCTCATCTTTTGTACGAGTTCCTCATTTGCGTATATATCTTTTTCAGTTTATACTTCGATCTTGGTTAAGCCAAACCACTGTTTTTTGTGCCTCTCTGTTTCCATCAACCTATGAAGTTAATTAGCATATATTATTATGATATACTCGCTACATTTATGAAATACAAGTAGGAAACAATACATATATCCTCGGATTTCCTGTGTCATTGACCAGCTTAAACAGAGAACGAGTGACTAAAAATGTTAAGCTTCTTCAAAAACGATCGAGCAAACATAGATATTACGTCATAAAAGTAACGTAATCATCTCATCATCACATAAAAGACTTTTCTTTTTGTAACCTTACCTGCTCTACTACGTGTTTGCGTGAGTACATGTGTTTGTGCGAGTCAGCCATGTAGCTATAATGGCATTTTTCTTTTACGGAATCGTCTTGTTATCAATAAAAGCCATCATCCAAGTCGACAAGGATTTATTTATGGAACAAAGTTTTTTTTTGCCTGAATAGGACGAATGAGGTAAAAACGTAAAACAGAAAGAGACATATTGTTTTACATTTAGGTATGTTTATCCTTCTTCTATAAATGTCTCTTGAATGACTACAAACGTGCTGTTTGAATGTGTCGTGGTAGTGTTGCGTGATCTAAAAACTTTTTGGAGGGACTACTGTAACACCAACATAGTATGAAAACGACAACAAGTTCTCTTGATCAGTCAGTAAGACACTTTTTTAAGTAGTTAGACTATTCTAAGATTAAATCAAAAGTTTTTTTTGCTGCTTTTGGAAAGAAATGTGGTTGTCTTTGTGACAATCTATCTGAATTTCATCATTGGCATTTTTTCATTTAATAATAAGAGCATGCAAACACGCAATATGGAAGTATTTCGAAGAGTTTAACTTTCAACAACCAAACTAAAAAATGGTCACGTAAGTTAAGTCATCACAAAAGTTGGTCTGAGCCAATCCAAATATTTTTTACTTTTGCTACTTACTTTCTTGATGGTGCATTTTGCGGGCATGGGTCTCGCCTGTCAGCTTTGGTTTGGTATATGGCTTAAACTTTGGGATTGGATGTGATGAGAATGAATGATGAAATAGGAAGGAAACAGTTTGCAATCTTGATTTCACTTTGATGATGCTCATGATGATGAGATGGGATGGAGGAAGCATGAATTCTTACCTCATGTACTCTTTCTCCTTTTCACCTTTTTTTATCCTTTCCGCAACCACAGGTCAATTTAACCCATAAAATCCACATGGAAACCAGTAGAGAACTACAAAATTACCCAATGAAAGATATTTGCTCTCTAGAAGGTCGAATGAATCAAGTAAACTGGCCATTCAATTTCAATTATTTTGATATATGTTGCATCACATAGACTCTAACCCTCTAATATTGTACATAAGAGTTTTTTATGAATTCGGGTAATCCAGGTACTTTTTTTTCTTTACATCTTTCAACACTCTCGCCCTTTCCCAATTACTTGCTCCGCGCCACGTGCTTATATTGTATATGGTTTGTTTTTATTTGTTACACCATTTTCCATCTTCCGTTTACAACAAGCATGCTGGCATTTAATGATGTTTGTTGCGGCTGCAGCTGCAAAAAAATCTTTTATATATGGCTGTAGATTAGATAATCCAGATATTTCTCTCGTGATTTTTCATGCTCGCAAATGAGAATCGAATTGTAAGATGATTATTTTTTCCGCTTGCTTTTTTTTACTTCTCACGCAAGACTTCCAAGCATCGTGGTCATTTCATCTCGAGAAAAATTGTTTTCTAGTGGAAAAAAGATTTGCAGGTTGGATGGACTTTTAGTACTTTACCATGTAGTTTTTGAAGCACAGGCAAACAAACTTGGCCGCAGGAAACGCAACAAAGTTCAAAACCTCATATACAGCAAAAGTCATCGCATCGGCATTTTTTATGTTTTCACTTAGAATAAATAGGCATACGATAAATGTTTGGGTCAAGACAGGAGTAAAGAAGGAAATAAGAGAAGGAAGAAAGTGGGAACCAAAAAAGTTAGTTTGCTGGCTTTAGTTTTTCTTCGTGATCATTACTTTACACTGCCAAAGCCAATAGAAAAGAACACACTTTTGCTTCTTGTTGCTGTTCATCCTTCTATTTTATATGTACTTCGTCAACTTTTCTTCCTCCTTCATTTTTTATCATGTTTTTTCATCAGCTTCGTCTATCGCGTCTTTCACTTAACTTTCCTCGCTACAAGTACTATAATATTTATATGTATGATGGCCACTACTGGTTTACACCATAAAAACTGTATCGTGTAAGCTGCATCGGCATCAAACGACAAGAAAGTTTGATGCTGGCTTTCTCGTCAGTTTTTGAAATAAGGATGGTCAGTGAAACTGGTTTGTCGTGGTTAAAAAATAATTTCTAATGATGATAAGGAGTAATAAATGATAATATCTCTTTCATTCGTTTTCTAATAAAACTCACCTTGCCGATCAACTATGCAGTCTTGTCAAATCAGCTCTTATGTGAATCAGTCTTTAAACTTGCATGCAAAAAATCCACACTGAATATTTTTAACCCTTGACTATTTACCGGCATTTTGACCGACTCTACTGTTTAGTGTGGAAGAAGGCTACATAAAGTAAAAGTATGACTTGCATCATCATTCATCGTTCTCTTCCTCTCGCCTTCTCACCATCACTCAATATAAGAAAGTTATGAATGAGTTTCGTTTTCGTCGTATTCGTTTTACAACTGTTCCTGACTTGACTGCTATAAAGAGATAAAAAAGTGTAGAGAAGAAGAAGAAGCTGGTGAGAAAAATTGCACTAGGAAGTGAAACGTGCATTTGTGTAGCAAGTAGCCACTTTTGCGAACTTTTTCCTTTTCCTCTCACTTATATTTCCTTGTGATCATGATGACAGGAATGTCGACGAGGTGTCCTGCTACCGTTCAAAATACTATTTCCTTCTTCAGTAGAACTGTTTCATTTTGATTATTAACATATAGTATAGCATATTCGACTTTTTTCTCTTTGAGAGACATACGACGACCAAAAAACTTTCTTTGGCAATTGATGATATATTCGATAAAATAGAAACGGGAGAAAGTTGAATTGATAAGATGATGGGTTAACCATAAAAACATTTTGCCCGTTTATCAAAGTATATGTCGCTTATCCAAGTTTTGCAAGTTCGTGTCAATTTATTTACGACTAGGACAACGCGACAGGACTCCGAACGACAAAATGCATTTGCGGCAGCAAAAAAGTAGTACAGTTCGACGTAGACAATTTCGCTCATTTTTAGAAATCAAGATAGTAAAAAAGGGACACAAAGTGATGTCGTCCAGCATAATATTTTCTTCACACTATATCTTCAGGAAACCATTTCTCATATTCAATATTACCCATAACTGCATCACTTAATCTAGCAACATGTATTTCATTTAGCTAACATTTCTATACATATAGGTATCAATAACATAGCGTTCTGCAAATGTGAAGGCCAGATATCGAAGCACACAGTCTCATTTTCCCCATCTTGTTTTCTGTCGTCATCCTTCATCCACATCACTTGTAATTTCAAAGATTGCCATGTTGTTGGTATCAAATTTCAAATCGGATTAGAAAGCGTCGCTACTACCCTAACCCAACTCATGTTAAGAATCACATTGTATTGCTATTAAGTTATTGGCTATATATTGATTGTGTTCAAAAAATTTCCCCTTGCGCATTCTTGATTTGATTATGATATCTTGGGCCTAAAACCAATATGGAATAGTTATTTTATGCTCTTCGTATTCCCGAGTTTGACTTGATAGACTAGTTGCTATTATGTACGTAAGTTGTACTTGAGCAACTGCAGCTACGAGGGTTACAGCAGCATAATAATAATAAAAAAGGCTATTAAACTTTTTGACCGACTAGGCATTATATTAAAAAAACAGTATTAGTCTATTACTTGGCCGACGTCTCTGCATACTTTTTTCGTTTGCGTAGCCAAACCCAGCAAAAGAAAAGAACCGCCATACCGTAGAAATTGCAATGTGAGCTTCACCGACTCGTTCCGGTAGTGCAAAAAGTAAACTGTCATATTTTTAGAGACTGGTCATTATTTTGAAATTTTAAGTGTATGCCTCTTTCTTCACATTACAACACACACAAAGTCATTTCATCCCCATCTCCTATTACATTGTAAGAGCCCACCATATAAAAAAATCAGATATTATGTACTTATGTCGGCGATGGTAAAATTGCACTGCCTACTGCTCCTTTCTCTGTTCTAGTCCTACTACTTCTAATATGTATAATGTGAAATGTGAAGGCGTGTATGTATGTTATATTGCCATTGTAATCATCGTCCCCCGATATCCGATCTGATCATGGTGATTTCAATGTGGATGGCGAGGATAACTATATAGTCATATACAAGAACTCAATATTCTTTTTAAAAATACCCACTCTATAGGTATGTTTGAGGAATATTGCATATTGCATCAATTTCAAACACCTACAACCGTAATAACATGACATGCTATGCAATAATGCTTCTCTGCCTACATACTTTTTGTGAAGATGTACTGATCTAATGATAATATAATTATGTGCCTGCTGCCTATCACCATTCCCACATTCCGATATGGGTATGTAGGTTTTCCGTGTAATTTTTCTTCTTTGGCTGCTATCTCCGTTTTTCCTCTGCAAAGATTTTCGTAAGCTGGGAAGAAGAAGAACGAAAAAAAAAACTATTCCGGAAGCCCACATATTATTGCATCTCTCTCGTTGTTTTACCCACACCGGGAATCAGGCCGTTTGTATTTGTACGTCGTTTTGGGTATACTCATCAGGGATACAAAAGTGCAAGATTTCAGCAAGCGAGTTTCAATTAGCGAAGTAGACATGACGTTTGAGTCCGAAATGAATTAAAAATTTTGAAATTTATTGTAAGACATTTAGAATATATATATGTATGGATGTTATTTGAGCTTTTGATGATTTTTGGTGATTATTTTTGGTCGATTCTCCAATGGACTCTTTGAATACAATTTTTTGCAACCCAGCAAATGTACTTATTTTCCCAGTATGTAAAAATCTTCGTACAACCCATTAGGCGCACACATGCTCACACACGCAAAAAAATGCTATCTTATGGCATATATGTGACTATCTTTATCATTAGAGTGACTATTATAACATGAGTAATAATATTACACGTCTGTCGTGTAGATATGTGTGTGTTGTGCATTATACCTAGATGACTTTTAGTCATAGTTTCTTATAGGCAGTTCAGGTTTTTATGGTGGATCATCAAGATTATATGATTATGGTCTCTAGTATGGAGATAGAGGTGGCATTACCACTAGAACATCAACTACTTCTACAACTCGCTGTTATATTAAAAAAGCAGGAGAAGCTGTTGTAGTAGTAGTCGCCGTAGTATTTGACGGCAATGGCAGAGTCTCGCTAGAAGTCAGTGAGTGAGTACAAGAGAGAGTTTTATGCGAAGCACGGGACTTTTTGGAATACCAAGAAATCCGAATCACCACTCTTGGCTTTCCTAGACCCTGACTCACTCGCTGGTTGAGTTGAGACCGGATCGGTTCTCATCATTGCAATCGCAACACAATACACGACGTGTTCCTCTATTCTCTCGTGCTTGAAAAGAAAAACTCTTTGTTTGTTTAGATCGGTTGACAATGATGGTTCGGTCAGTCGGTATAGTTTGTGCTGTTCTTGTGCTCCAGAATAATGTTCCATTAGTAAGACTTTGATAAGATATCTGATAAGAGTGTTATCGTACGACATGTACATTTACTCAGAAACATTCTTCTAAAGAAACAAAAAATTCTTTTCTCGGCTTTCTTTGGCATTCTTCAAGCAAAGTGAGCTCAATTACGTGTTCACCATTTAGTGAAGGTCGACAACGACAAGGAACAATACAAACGTGTTTCGTTTTCTTCGCTGAGGAATCAGTGGTCGAAGCACTTGAACAGTATCGTCCTCACTATACAGATATATATACGTATTTACCGTTTATTCTTGATAAAAATCAGACCCATGTCATACAAAAACACAAATAGCGGCTTCGCTTAATTTTTTTCTTTGGAAACTATGCACAAGTATTAACTGCTCATGAAATTACTATTCAGGCCAAATAAGTAAAGCACGTGCATTCTTTTTGGTTTTTATTTCGTTCTGCAACTATTATTCCACTATTTTCAAAGCAGAAACAAAGGGATTCCTTTATGTTTCGAAAGTAGAGAAACCGATTTTCATGTACGTTTTACAGTTTCCTGTAAAAATTATTTTCGGAAGTGCTACAAAGTAAAGCCCTTTCATTCCTCGTGTTACACGTGCTCTTCGTTGATGATTCATCTTTCTCAAGCAACCTGTATATCACTCTTTTAAAACCTCTAATAAGTGGTTTGAAAATACATACTTTATTTCTTTTCTTCGTCTCACGCCAAAAGCAGCAACTGGATATCACAAAAGAAGATCGAAAATATAAGATGTGAACAGGATTAAAGGTGATCAGTTTTCCTACTTATTTTAAAGTATTAGCATAACAAGTAGTTCTACTGTATATGCATTATTTATCTTTGCATATTTTACTCGCAAAAGTTTCCAAATGAGTCCTCTTTTCCTCCTCTTCTACTTTTTACCTTTATCTCTATTCCGATTTCTAGAAAACAAACTTATTTTGTTTTTTCAAAGCGTCGTGTGTAGGAAGCAGGAAGAAGTAGGAAGGAAGTCTCCGAAAAAAATACACGATGAAATTTGCATACTATCTTTTTGATCATCTCATTCCATCAGCTCGCACTTCGCACTCTGCATCTTCTATCAACAAATAAGAGCAGCACGTGTGCTGAAATACATGGAAGGATTCTTTTTCACGCTTGTATATTTTTTTAAGTAGGATATTCCTCTCGCTTTCTATCCTTCTGTGTATTTGTTTTACCAGCAGCATCGTCATCAACTGATCGTTTGACATGAACTGATAGGTTGGTTGTTCTCTAGGTTTTGGCTTTGTGGATGGAATCGCGGTAGAAAAAACTAAATGTGGCGTGTAATGTAAAATGCATAAGATTATCGAATGCCGAGAGAGCGACACCACAAAAACCTAAGGAAGAAAAACAGCCTGCCTGAACAGAATAAACTATTGGAAATTTATTTGAAAGCAGTGTCAGGAGAAGAATCTTTTTGAATTTTTGCTGGGATAGAAACAAAAAAGAAAAGAAAAAGATAGGAATCGGTAGATTTTTAAAGCATACATTGGATTTCAACATCTTTCAAAAAGGCAAACAAAGAGATACGGAATCAAGGACCTTCGTTTCTCGAGAAATAGACATTCAGGGATCGAGAGAATCTAGATCGCAAATTATTCTGAAGAAATACACAAGCAGCTCATTATTATTAAAGTAGATATTCATAATTGATCATTACACAGAAGAGAAAATCAATATTGTATCATTCCTCGAAAATAGTGTAGGTATGTATTGTATATGTTATCATGATGGCCGTCGCCTCGTTGGAAAATTCTTTTGTTTTTGTTTAAGAAGGTAGGGTGGTTTTTTATTATTAAAATTGAAATCTTCCCCATGCATAATGTATTTTTAATGGCATTAACGCTTTCGCAAAAAGTAGGATTAGCATTTAGTTTTTAATGCTTTCTAGATAGTATAGATAGGTACATGGATTTCTGCAAAAAACCACCTAAAGCTGGTTTTTGCGTTGGTCAATATGATGGGGAAATTATTTCTGTGCAGACCTTATACACACATATGCACGCACATTGAAAATTATTACTATTCTCGTTTAGCAGTAAAGCAGAAGCAGTTCAGAAGAAAAGGGATGTAATTATTTACATGAAACTTCAAACTTTGCTTTTCTCTGAAGTCCTATTTGCGTAGTGTTTAGCAATTGTGTGTGTGTATGTAGATGGAGTCATTATTTAACACACATGAACTTGAGAAGAGGGAATAAGGAGAAAGCGAGAAGAAAGAAAATAGTTTCTTCTTCGTTAGGCGTAGACATTTTACCGCCGGTTTCCGTTGTTCATGTGTGTGTGACGAAGACAGCAAAATAGGCTTTCTCTGCGTGTATATATTTTCGTGAATGATGATATGGAGCGATGTACGATGGTCATGAAAAATGCATGGGCATTTTGCAAGCCAGCACTAATATACGTACCTACATGGTTACTACTATAACATATTGGTGGATATGAAAGTAGCAAAAATGAAAGGGTGAGGAGAAAGGAGGAAAAATGGATTGTGCAACTTTCTCCTATTTACATACTCACTAGTAGTAAAAGGTAACGTAGGTAATAGGTAATAAATATGCATGCACGATAGATATTCTTGTTAGGTATACATATACCACTGGCATTTAGGTATAAACTCTTGTATAAAATTCCTTCGCAATTTCAATTTTCTCAATTTTTACAACTACATATATCCAGTTCACTCACTCTTTCATGTCAACTGTCACATAGTACACATGAACGGTTTACAAACAAAGCGATGGAACAAAAATAGGTAATAAATACAGTAACCGTGGTATGGTAATAGTAGTTTTGTTCTTGTTTGACACTACTATTAGATAGGCGTAAATGCTCCAAAGCTAAACTTTTGTTTGTAGTAAGGCTTGTATTGTGCATTCGACATTGTGACGGTTGAGGCTTTTGTGCGAAATGATTTTTTCATACTTCTTCTATTCCTGGTTACCTGTATGTTTGCACAGTGCTGAGTAAATAGAGAAAAGTAGGATTTTAATGGCTTTGAGCTATTCTGGAACGTAAATGGTTATTACGCGTGTAGTACAGGTATAAAGCTGAATGTTGGCGGCAGGGAAACAGTAATTAAAGTGGACACTGTTGACAAAAGAACCAATTATAAAATGGATCATTTTCGTTAGCTGTCGTGTAGAATTATGTAATGTTCGAAGAACAGTCTTTAAGTTGATGAGCGTATGGCAACAGCATTACAAATTCTTAACGGTAACGGTGCGGTGAAATGGTAGCAGCAAGGTTTTGTTTTTACTACTACAACTGCACGCATACATTCGATTGACATGACGTGCACCAGGTCTACTGTTCATACGCAAAAAGTCCATAAATCGCTTATTATTTATTCACAGTACTGACTTGTTAAGAATGTCCAGTAGATCTGTTCGAGCTATTTTGTAACTCGTCGAACCTTTAAAATGTCTTGCTT
>JAQIXW010003904.1:0-12373 GCA_034700685.1 Willowsia buskii
TCAACTTTTGCAATACGAACATAGAGCATGTGTAGTGTGTAGGCTCATTCTTCAGAATTTTGAGCACTGATTATTTTTTACATAAACTTTTTGGAAATTAATAACGGTTTTATCGGGTTTTATCTCTTTTGTTCTCCTGCTTCGACGAAACCGAATTTTTATTTCTGATTTTTGCAATATGTTATTATTAGTCATCGCCACTTGGATGAGTTTGAAGATGGGAAATAACGGCCAACGGCAACAAATTGTGCAATAGAAACAGGACATATGTGGGCTAATTTTTCAGCATTTTTTGCGCTGATCATTTTCCATATACACTCTGAAAACTCTGATAAATATTGTGTTTCTACCTGAACGAAAGCGAATTTTTTAATTCTGATTTTTGCGGATCTACCAGAATTCGTTACTGCACTTAGTGCAGTAACTGGCCCCTTCTAGTATCACAATATTTTGAACATGGATACATGCACGACCACATAAGTATGGTTAATAGGCGTGTATATTTTAAACTATGCACTGGAGATTATTTAAAGTTCTTTTTACAAGTCTTAATGATATTTTTGCCACTTTTGCTATGTATAGTACAGGCTGCTTGTTTCTGTTTGGTAATTGTTTGGCATTGAAAAATTCCATTCGATATAACATGATGTTATTTTCCTACTTGCAAATACGTATTCAGGGTCTCATAAGGTAGGAAAAAGCCTTTTACAGTAATGACCAGGTGAACACATGCATAAAAATTGAGTAGCCGATTTCATATAAATCTGCCAACATTTCAATTGATTTGATTCTTCTTCTGGATACCGGACCAAATTACTGGATAAATCACCCGAGTAAATGTCTGCTAATGGCTTTACAGAGATATCCCAAAGTATAATTAGAAGGTTTTTTTTGTTGACGCTAAATTGACCTATCTACAAAAATGAATCAATAATAATTAGAATATTTGAAGTAAATTTTGCATACAATCCACAATATTAAATTGTTATCTACTTTTCTCCGCACAGTTTGCAGCTTTCAATTGAATTTCGAGCTTCAGATGCAGATATAATCTGAAAGCTCTGCCAATTCTACCAAAAAATTTCAACATGTAAGTCCTTCTGTTCATCTTGAAAGAAAATGTCATTTGAATTAAATGAATTGTTTCTCTGTGAAATCAGCATAAGTCAGTCTGTGCATTTCTTTAAAAAATAACATAATTCGCAGTAAGGATTACTTCACTCTCTGAGCTAAGAGAAATGTCTCTTAACAAAAATGTCCAATTCTTCCTCCAGGTATCTCCCTTATTTTGAAACGATCTTCCCCACTTAACTTTGAAATTGCTCAAATCTGCGACCTAATTATGAAATGAGTTGGGGAGAGGATCAGTACCTAACTGCGAGTGAGTCCTCAAGATTTATATATATATATGTAGCACACCCAGATGAACTTTTAAATTCTGAAAATATTTTTACTGCATGAAAAATATAAAAATGGGAACTCCTGGAGGTTAAATATTTGATTGGAAAATGAATGAAATACTTGTAATTAAAACTAATGTAGTGATTGCTGATTGGTTTCAGACCAGATCAAAAAAATGAAAATTGTATATGCTACTCCTCTAATGTATCACTTACAGGTGAAAATAGGGATAATAAAGTTAATAATTAATGTTGAAGCATGCCCAAAAATACCCCAATTGTAATTTGAAACCGTAGACATGGCATGAGCGTGGCGAAAACATTAAAAATAGCATTGCTAAGTGGCAAGAAAAGTTTTATATAACCAGCATCCACACAAGCACATAATAATTTATACAGCCAGATTGCTGATAAAATATCCAATTTTTACGCTCTTTTCTATTTTATTCGTATCATTGTATCTTTTTATTGCATGTATATATAATTTGTATATAAGCATAGATACATATTAACTTATGAAAACAACTAAAAATAGTCGGGATTTCCGCCTTTGTCGATTGTGTCGTGTGAGTCTCGCATCCGCTGGTTACAAAAACACAAAACATAGCCGAAGTGAGACTTTTAATACCTGCGATCGTGTGGTTGCTGGTCTGACCGAATAATACATTGTGAGGATATAACGAAAAATTTTAGTCAGTACACGAGAAAAACCCACGTCATATACTCATCGCTAACTTTTTGGTCTATGTTCATTTGATTTATTAAAATATTTAAACTAAGTAATCTTTTACACGGAAACGTGGCTTCGCTGACTTCTAGAGGTAAAGTCAAAGTTGGTTGTTGATTTAGGCAAGAATATCTGTTTATACCTGACCTTATGTTTTTAAGTTAGAAAATTTACTTAAAAAATTACGTTAGAAACAGTTAAATAATATAAGCATAAAGTGACTTTATTATTTGATAATATTTAGATAAACTCCGTCAATAAGCAGCAAAACACCGTGTTGTTAACAAAGAACTCCTACTTATTGACTTAGTTCCAATTATTTGATGCCGTTATTCTTTAAGGATAAATATTTATACTGAAATGCTGTTAACAATGAACTGTATCTGTTGGATACTCATGGTGGGATGGGCGATGGGAAATGGTTTCCTGTCTTTTCAGATTTCAATAAGAAAACCTAAACCAAAGTTTAAACCGCTGCGGCAAGATACTGAAACTGCAACTGCTTTGGAAACCCAAAATTTGCAAGATATGACGCCATTGATTTCTGACTTCGGACATCAGCGATATTTAATATTGATTGACAATTCCTATGGTCTTGATATTCCAGACAACTTAGCTTACTCAGTTATAACCCGGCGGCTTACTCCAGGAATATTATCGCTGGGATATGAACAACTGGCAGACCAGCTCGTGTGGCTACCGATTAAAAACTTTCAGTTGAATAGAACCGATGTCTCGCATTCCCTTGAGCCTTGCAATGATTTAGAATGGGCAAAGGACATAAGTTGCTACTACAGAATTGAGTATATACCTTTTGTCCACAAAACAAAATCGTGGAATTGTGAAGTTCAAATTACTCTTTTTCTTCCTGAGATCCTTAAGAAATTTTCTAATGATACAGCCTTTAACAACTTGCAATACGAACATTTCAATCTAAGGATTTTTTATGACTCGGATGTTCTTTCATTTAAGTCACAAAAATTACCATCCGTAATTTCAACTCAAGTTATCCTAATTTCAAACCTTGTAAATATTTCAAACGACTATACACTTGAAATGATTGAGTCGGAAATGCGTTCATTACATTACCATTCAGGGAGACCACTAAAATGCTGGAATGTCGAACTATTGGTATTAAGAGTAAATCATATCAGTATCCCAAATGCTGCGGAGTTACTTAA
The DNA here is from genome assembly GCA_034700685.1 of Willowsia buskii. Lineage (NCBI taxonomy): Eukaryota > Metazoa > Arthropoda > Collembola > Entomobryomorpha > Entomobryidae > Willowsia > Willowsia buskii. The sequence goes on from JAQIXW010003904.1 coordinate 3,309, forward strand.
ATATTGTGCATTATGTCAACCCAAAACATACATCGCTATTCATCTAGCTACTAGAAACAATTTTATACATGCTCAAAGTAATGCAGTAACTCCAAAATTAAATGTATCGATTAAAGTAGAAAGGTTTTTGCACTCAACGACTGATTTTGGGCGAAATATGCATTACTGTGAAAACAAATTTACAAAATCCCTTTTTCTCGATGGAGCTCCAGCTAATGATCTCATTGCCCATGCACACGCGAGCATATGGATGACATTACTATATAACTTCTCCTACAACTTGGACGAGACAACAGTGTGCGTAAATGATAAAATACACGAAACTAACCATGCTTTCTCTCGGGAGAGGGACATCACCTTTTATGAGAGGACATCATCTAAATTTGCACTGCAAAGGTTTGAATTCGCAGTACTAGAAATTATGAGAAGTCTTCAGTATATTGGATGTGGAGCCACCGATGTGGAGACCCTAGCGTTTAAAGAACTTATAAATGTGTTTGATGCTTATATTTGGATATTCATTTTACTAACATCTGCCGCCTTTATTATCACATTACGGTTTTTAAAGGCTAGTAAATCAAATGCCTTCACAAATTTTCTGGAAATTATCGTCAGGGAATATTTAGGGCAGACGGAGGTGACTTGCGTTTTAAGGAGAATAAAATCAACACGATTCTCTCTAGCATTATTTTCACTTTCTGTCATAGTTCTAAGCAATGCTTGGAAAAACGATAACGTTTATAACATGGTTTTGCCTCGAAAAGTTGTTCATTTTGTAAAATTTAAAGAACTGTTGAGTCACAAATACAGTGTGTACAGTAGAGCAGTCTATGTTACCGCCTTAATTGAAACAAATAGTAACCGTGTGCTCACAGGATTCGATTTAGACGATGGACATTTCAGTAAAACGTTAGATAATGATTACAAGATAGTGTCTGAGATAAAAGAATTTGATGATCCTGAATATAACTCTTTTCGGAATAATTCTGAGATTTCGGACTACTTGATTTACAATAACACATCATTGCATCCGCAAAAAGTAGCTATTTTAGCTGAAGCGATATCAAAATCTAAGAACTTGACCAACAATTTCTGGACTGCTGATGGAAAATATGGGTATTTTGTTTCTCAAAGAGTTGTTCCTAATATCTACCTTGAAATCGAAAAAAAATATTTATGGAAACACTTAAAAAATTGCAATAAGTCAGCTTTAATGTTGCCAAGTTCAAGCATCTATGAATATTCAAAAAAGTTGCAGAAAGAGAATGTATCTGTGGATCATATTCATCTCGGAGAAGAACGGTACTATCAGTCCTACCATGTATTTGAATTAGAGGATTATATACCTATGTGGTTGGTGACGAGAATTAGAATTTTTAAAGAAAATGGAGTTGTGGACTGGTGGGAAAAATATGTCTTGCAATCTAGGGTTTTGAGCAAACCTGTGTCAGACACAGCAGTAGTAAAGCCTGCTTCAATGAGTGGAAACATTATGGTTATTTTTGTAGTTTTTATGTGCGGACTTAGCATTGCAATTATTTGTGCAGCAGTTGAATGTTATCGAAGTATCTGGAAATGCATGAAAATCTTAAATGATTTATTTGAGACCGGGATTAATCACATAATTCTAAAAATCGTTTACTGTATTAAAACATTACGTGGAATGCACCTAGCACTGCGAACAGTTTTTACATCAAAATTTATTTTGAAGCGACTTATTGACAAATATTTTAAATAAAGCTGTTAGTTGTCTTATATTATCCTATATTTTAGTAATTTAGAACTGTAAATAAGGGATAATGGCCAAGTCCTAAGTGACACAATATTGATTTTGATCAATACAATGGAAAACCGTCCACGGGTCAATGATAAAAATATTGCATGGAATGGACAGAGCCATTCTGTTGGAGTGGTTTTACTTTGGGATATTAGGTTCGCATGGAATTTAAGTTAATATTACGATTATTGCCAGATTCAAATCCAGATTAAATTATTTTTTGACAGTACAAATTGCTATATTTGTGTTTTGAAATTTCTTGGATTTGTTGGCATGTTTATTTTATCTCTTATCTCTTTCTACATACAACTGATACTGACCTAATAAAAAGTAATGAATTGGTAGTTATTTTCTGTATGAACATAAAATGATTTTTAGAGAAAAACTAAACTATATATGGGGATTTTAAAGCAATCTTAAATCTACGCGAAACCACTCTTTCGAATAATCTGAAGGACATGACCCACCTAGAAAACAGTTCGAGAGCGGATCCGGGGCCAAGCTGAACAATGTACTGAGTTCAGTTACTCCCCAAAACGAATTTATCTCTTTGATTAGGTGACAATAGTAACTAGTACGTAAGTTAATGTGTCCACGTTAGGAATAGGGAATCCTCCAACTGAAATGAACTACGGCGTAACTCCGCAATCAAATTACCTGCCAGTGCACTCACGGGAAGTAAAAACGACGTCGCATCTTTACAGCAGCCATCCTTTTCCCACCTAACAACACAGCTCACTCTCATTCAGCTTTAAATACATTTAAAATGCTCAGTGAATAAATCTACTCAGAAATTATGAACATCAAATTTTGCAAATATAAGTTCTTAACTATAAGTTATTATTCCGAGAAAAATCCTTGATTTTACAACAAGTTAGTTTTAAATGATAAATAGAAATGTGTCTGTCAAATGATTAGTAATTGAGTTCATAATTGTTGATAAGCATTAGTGTAGATTAACTTGACCTTCACTTCAGTCAAGATAAACGTAAGCCGAACTTTATTTTTGTCTCGATTAGCTATTTGCACAATTTCAAATGTAAATAGAGCGACATAAAAAAGGATCGGCGTAAACTATTTACATTCTTAAGTGTTTACAATACCAAACGGATTAAAAATTATGTACAAAGAACATGTCAGAAACCAAATATTGTTTTGCACGGCATGATCAAATTTATAAATATTTTAAATCCAAATTTAAGATTTTTCTGCTTTTATTAGTAAAGATTTCATAAATACAACATTTTATTTAAAAGGCGTGGAATGCCACAACGCCAACAAAAAAGCAAATGCCGATTGTCAATCATTTCTACTTAACCATGTCAATAACGACTGCCCACTTGTGCTGCTGAAGCATAGCCTCTTATAGCCCAAAACAGCTAGAGTCAAAGTCGCAAAGTAATATCCATTTTTACTGGAAATAACTCAGACGTTGGGAACAAATGTATTTTTTTAAAGTGCTCTAAAATAAAGATACCTTTGTGAATGGAAACTTATATAAATTCAATATTGAGCTGAAAGTTTGTTGATATTTCCAGTTACTTAGGATGTCTAATAGCATTAGTAATATGAAAAGACACTGGTAACTTTATCCTCGCTTTTAACTGTCAGTATTGTATTTTATGCTTGTCTATTTCAATTAAAACAAACAAATGGTCTGAAAAAGATAAGTCAGCATATAACAAAAAATAAATATTCGTTAACCACTCTGGAATTTCCCCATTTCGTAGCTCACTGCCCACGCTAATATTTTGGAAGCCGTCATGGTCATAGCCACTGGAAGTCTTGCAAATTTTTTTAAGAACTTTGAAAAATAACCAATCCCGGTCCCTCATCCCCGTACGATTCCCATTTCGTTATGATTTTGACCCAAAACTCTGGCAATTTTTTGTCAAGCCTTCCTACCCGTCTTGGTGGTGGCTCGTCCCGTTTTCCTCCATGATCGGAGGAGCCCTTCTCCAAGCTCTTCTTAAATTCATCAAACCTCACATGCCCTTTTGGAAAAGCGTCCTGAGCATCTTATTTATTTTAATCTATGGAATCTTTGCCATCTTTTGTCAACTTTAATAATTTTGAGAGCCTGTCTGCCAATTCTTCAACATGTTGATCTCCTTCGAAAAAGTACACGTCCTCTCTCATGGTTCGAAACATGCTATTTTTGAGCAATGGCGGAATCGAGAGAGCAAACTGGTGTCACTCCTGGCACGATTTTGGCACGATACAATGCGGCTGTTGACGACCATGATGCCAATGATTGGGGCCTTGATGCCCACATTACCTTGGAATCAACTGGCTTCAGTATTTGTCGCGATTGGCCCCAGTTATCTCCCTGGATATATTGAAAAGCCGTTAGTCCACATATTTGGCTATTTATACTGGCGAATTATCATGGATATCGGTGTTGTCAACTATGTGGTCAATTTCGTTGTTGGAGTCACCACCATGAAATGCTGTATTCTCGCTTTTGAAAGGTCTCTCCTTAGGCATTTGAGAGATGCAGAGAATCCAATGATTGGTATTTCTACAAAGTTGAGAATGTATCGGGAAGTGCAAGTTATTTTTAACTTGTACAATACCGTGCACAGATCAACATTGATGGTGTGCCTAGTCTTAGTAACCATCTGTTGTAACATTGCGTACACATTCATGTGGTTAGGGAATTTCAGGGAGTTGGAGCCACTCGTGTTGACATGCTCCATAATTCTTTCTGGTGTAGTTTCATTCCAGATTGTTTTTGGATTCGGATTAGCAGCAAACGTTTACACGACATTTTCCAAGGCTCATCGTAATATCCGCTTGAAACTGAATCTGGAGAAGTTCAAACGGAACGGGAATTTCTGTGGAAACAGAATCGAATGGCGTTGGATTGAGCGGTTTTGGAAATCTTGTCCAGATTTGAGGGTGGAGTTCTTTGAAGGAAACTTCTTTGATGCGACAACACCAATCGTCATCTTTCAGTTCTGCTTGGAGAAAACAGTAAGCTTAATATTGATGAAGTAATTAAAGAACATTTAAGGTGTACGGCTAAATTTTTAAATCACGCCCCTCATTAAGGCATAAAGTTTAGTATTTTTTAAGCAAAATAATACCTGCATAATATGTATAATACGTATGACTAGTTTTAAGCATAATTTCAATTTAATATTAGCGTAGAGTGTAGACAATATAGTGCAAAATGCGGACTATTTGTAGAGATAAAGTATACTGTAAAATAAGGCAATTTCAATAAACCGCTTGTCACAACTCTGATTTTCATGGTTTCATGCGTTCTGTTGGGCAAACAGTCTTATTCTTTTGAAAATATGAAACCACAAATACTAACGAGCAAAACACAGTCTGTTAATAGCGCAGTTTATATTTGAGATTAGTCGAAAATATATGGATCTGCATATGTAACAACTACTTTACTGCATAATATTACACACCCAATTCATATGAATGCTCAACCTTTGCAAAAAGTATTCATTAAATGGTTTTTGGTATCAAGTCGCACCATGTCATAATTACTAAAGCTAGTAATCCTTTCATGATTATATTCCAAGTATTTAGAGAGAAATAAATTTAACATATAAAGCTGTTACTGCCAAAGTTATAATATGGAATGTCAAGTAGTTGATCTCACCCTAATAACTTTTTTCATGGATATTGATTTGGACTAGGAAGAATCCTGCTATATATAATAAGTCCTGAATTAATTCTCATGTGCTAATGGCGGTTTGCAGTCAATGCAAATGGCAGCGTTTTCATAATTCATGTCTCGTTCGCAGAAGAGTGGAAGGACAATATGCTTTCATTTGATTTGGAAGTTTTGCACCTTTAGCGCCTTGTAAGAAGAAGAGGGGAGGAGCTGTAGCCAGACATGGCCAAAATATATATTCCGTTTGTCATGTCATCAAATTTGTCACTATGTTCTCCCTCTGAGTTGTTAAAACACACGTGTAAGCTATTTTCATGTGAACCATTCTTATCAGCAAAAATCTACCAATTTAATTTATTATGTTTACCAGCGAAGCGATTTGGACTAAAAACATTCTCTGCTAATCTGGCAATTCAATTTTTATGCATACGCGTTTCATCGTTTTTCTGAGTTATATGTACCTAAAATATTAGCAACCAACTCGCATTTAAACGTAGTCGCTACGGCAAAAATATATGTTCAAAAATAAATAAATATTTTCTTGTCATTCTGTGTATGCTATTGTTTACATAGCACAATTTCACAAACAATAATATAATGAGGAATTCTTATCTTTCCTGCGCCTTAACGGGACGGCCAGCTTTTTCGTATTTACATTTCGCATTTTGAGACAACAACATTAAATAATTGATGAGGTTTCCTGCGTTCACGCTCGCTCTCATTTGTAGTTCACATTTGTATTGAAATATTATAGGTGCATGTGAGCTACGGTAAAATTGAAAAAAATAAAATGCGAGAAAGTGAGAAAAACATGTGAAAACGCAAAATTTATCAAATTCAAAAATAGCTTGCGACAAAACAACGGTAATTATGAGTGTTGTCTTTATATTTAAGTCTTCTATTTGCATTCAAATTTTGCAAAGAAAACATCTACAGGAAAATTGTTATTGATAGCTAGCCACTTGGTTTAATTGTTTTATTAAACATAGGTTTCTGCTCTCGCGTGTAAAATAACATTCTGCTCTGATTTGAACTGATTGTGATTATACATCCAGTGTTTAATTATTTTCAAATAATACTTAATTCTGTAAATTTACCATCACTAAAATTGTCAAAATAAACATAGAACTGAAGCCAGGCTTTACCAAAGAGACATTAGTAATTGTTTTAAATTCGCCCAGTAATAGTCAGTACTGTCAGTAATAACAACAAAGTCGTAACACTATTTGTATGTGGTGTTTTTTCAAGACCTTTTCTGGTTTCAAAATGTTTCCACCATGTCTATAAATACATAAGGTCTGAATTCAAAAACACCTTTTGAATGCTTAAATTTTTAGAAAAATATGTGCGTAATTTCCTTAATTATTCTGTATTATTCTTCATTATTCGTTCCTAGTTTTATTTTTATCAGACTGTCGCCAAGAAACAATTTAAAACAAAGTTTAGTGACAGTGTAATACATCATGTGTCGTTGCAAATAATTCAATTTACTATACATCGAATATTTAAGCGTTGGCTTAAAAAGCTAGCCACCAAACAACTAAAAAGTCATCTCATTAATTAAACGAAGATTGATAAGCAACTTTTGCGGAATTTCATTAAAATACTTCCAATCTCTACAGATTTACCTTATTTAGAAATATGCTTTCATCACATGTCAAATTTATTGCTTGGATCTTTGAGGCGGCGTGGGTGTTTCGTGTTGTTCCTTTGAGATGGAACTCGACACTAAACAGTCTTCAATTTTTGAATTCTTCAGCCTCCAAAGCAGTCTCAACGATTCGAAATTTGTTCGCAGCGCATGCGGCTTTAATATTCACACTCCTACTACAGACGTTATTCACCAGTTGTTCTAGTGACTCATTGTCAATGATTTACAAATTTCTGAGTGGATTCGGTGTGGCACTTCAAGTCGTAGTATTTTTAATGCTCGTAGCCACAATTCAACATTCCTCCTTAATTTGCCTCTTCATCAACGGAATATTTCAATTTCCTCATCTTGAGAAAGTTTCTACATCAAAACACAAACCAAACCGGAAATCGCTTTTGGAGCTGTTAAATATTTTAATGGCATATAGTGTGGTAGTATGTTGTAGTATGTTTACTATAGTTTACTTGTTTGTACTTCATTGGAGACATCCATGCAAGCCATCTTTGGCAGGTTATTGGCTACTCATGGAATGTCGGGGAGCAAAAAGCACGAATATAAAAAAAAAATAAAAAAAAATAAAGTAAATTCCAAATATAGTTACTTGGACATCTTAATTCTTACGGAGCACGGAATCCGCGTTCCTAAAAATTTCCCGGACAACCAGCAATTTTTCCCTCTTGTTTTTGTTCACCAGGGAGACTTTTTCACACCTTAATTTATGGATCCCTGATTTGTAAGAGGATCCGAGGAATTTGTAAGAATTTCCACGTCCGTATATTTCATGACCAATTTAAACAAAAAGGAATTAACTTGGCTATCCGTAATCGAAAAAACGTTATAAAAATGGTAGAGCCAACTTCCTGCTTCGTGCCAAGCTCTACTCCCTTCCATGCTAAGCACGTGAAGTAATTTATCGAAACTTATCTACAAATAGTTAACCCTCTTGTCTATCAGTTTATACACCGACTTGCGCATCAAAATTTACACGCGTATTGGAAGGCTTGAATGCTACCGTGCTGTTGCTGATTTTTTGAAATAACTCCTTGTATTACCATTTAGAAACGATAAATTCTACCGTAATTTCCGAACCCGGTTTGATAAATTACTCAATTTAAAATTTACACTGTTCATATTTACCAGCAGTTATAATATCATAATTTCTACAATTCATGCTCAAAATATTTACAATAAACTTTGGTTGCGTTGTGTTTGTGTTTGCAAAGCTCTTAGGACCATCCTATCAAAATTCAGATGTATATCAAATTTTGAATCCTCACAATTAAGATATTCGTCGTGCACGATACAATATAAACATTCATTGATCAAACTAAGATCTGTTGCTGAAAATGAATTCAAATTGTATTCTCTTGTTTCTTTCGGGGGGATGTGTAATGGTAACGTCCGAAGTACATCAAACCAATGAGCAATCACAAGTTTTCGCATTTCGCCCAAATTGCTCCAACCAACTGCAAGGTATAAAGCAACTGTTCAAGCCTATCCCTAAAAATATCATAACCACAACGGATTTAGAAAATGAACCACTAGGCGATCTAACGCACCTGGTTTCTATATTTGGTGGTCAACATTGCTTGTTAGTGGTTGACAATTATTACGGACTGGATATCCCTTACAACCTGACGCGCTCAGTTATAATTCGACGACTTACCCCAGGAATACTATCTGGGCGTTACGACGATCAAAGGTGGTTTCCATTAAAATATGAAGAATTTAATAAAACAGAAATTTGGGTAAACCCTTGCATGCGGGAATTAGACACAAGTTGCTACTACAAGCTAGAGTATATACGTTTCGCGTATAATACAAAACCGTGGAACTGTGATGTTCAGATTCATGTATTTCTTCCCAAACTTTTACAGAACTTTGATTTGTCTTCTTATTGGCTAGACTATCCATATATATTTCACCATTCAGATTTTCTTCACTTTAAGACACAAAGATTACCGTCTGTCATTGTAACTCAAATTGTGTTAATTTCAAAC
>JAQIXW010003905.1:0-12369 GCA_034700685.1 Willowsia buskii
AAGAAAACGAAAACTGAAGCATCTGCGGATAAGGACATTGATTTTGTGTCTCCAGAAGTAGCTCCAGTTGAAGTCGTGGAAGAGGTGACCATTGAGGAGACGCATGATGGGAAATCGGTTAAGAAGGTCGTTAAGAAGAAGAAATCTAAAGGGGGAGCTGAGCAGGAGACGGAGATTGAGTTCTTTTCACCTGAAAACTTACCTGAGGAGGGGGAGGTTCCTGAAGGTGCTGATGTTGACGAGAAGAAGCGAGTGGTCAAGAAGAAGAGTAAAGCGTCTGCTGTCCAGGAGCGGGAGATTCAGTTTTTGTCTCCTGGAGTTGCGCCTGAAGATATTGAAGGGGAAGTTCCGGTTGAGGAGGTGCCTGAAGGGGAGGTGACTGTGACTGAGGAGAAGAAGCGTGTCGTTAAGAAAAAGAAGACTAAAGTTGGAGCGGCTCAGGAGAAAGATATCGAATTCATCTCACCGGAATCTGCACCAGATGACGTTGAAAGTGAGGTTCCCCAAGAGGAGACACCAGAAGTTGAGGTATCGACGACTGAGGAGAAGAAGCAGGTCGTAAAGAAGAAGAAAACTAAGGCTGGTTCTGCTCAAGATAAAGACATTGAATTTGTATCCCCGGAAGTTGCCCCTGAGGAGATTGAAGATGAGGTTCCACAAGAAACTTCAGAGGTTGAACTGTCGAGCAGCGAAGATAAGAAGCGTGTGATTAAGAAAAGGAAAACAAAAACTGGAGCAACCCAAGACAAAGATATCGAATTTGTGTCACCAGAAGTCGCCCCAGAAGATGTGGAAGGAGAGGTTCCAGAGGAGGAGACACTTCCAGGACCTTCAGTTGAAACGGATGATAAGCAAAAGACTGTGAAGAAGAAGAAAAGCAAGGCATCAGCTACTCAGGAGAGGGAGATTCAGTTCTTGTCACCTACGATCGCTCCTGAAGAGGAGGAGGGGGAGGTTCCTCAAGAAACACCTGAGGTGGATATCCCCACGTCTGAGGAAAAGAAACGAGTGATTAAGAAGAAGAAAACGAAGGTGGGTGCTGCTCAGGATAAAGACATTGAATTTGTGTCGCTTGAAGCTGATCAGGAAGAAGTGGAAGGTGAGGTCCCTCAAGAAGAGCCAGAATTGAGTGAAGCGCCTGGTGCTGAACCAAAGAAACGGGTCGTCAAGAAGAAGAAGAGTAAAACTGACGCTGGGGTTGAGAAGGACATCGAGTTTGTGTCTCCGAAAGTTGGTGAGGAAGACGTTGAAGGAGAGGTTCCTCTAGAGGAGACGCCAGAAACTCAAGTGCCAACCTCTGACGAGAAGAAGAAACTTGTCAAAAAGAAAAAGACGAAAACTGATGCTACTCAGGAGAGGGAGATTCAGTTCTTGTCACCGGAAGCTTTGGAGGGGGATGTTGAGGGTGAGGTTCCGGTTGGTGAGGAACCTGAGTTGTCTGGTGAGGCTCCAACATCTGAGGAAAAGAGACGGGTAGTGAAGAAGAAGAAAACGAAAACAGGCTCAACGCAGGAGAAGGATATCGAATTTGTGTCTCCTGAGGTTGCCCCTGAGGAGATTGAAGATGAGGTTCCTCAAGAAACGTCTGAAGGGGAAGCTCGATCGACTGATGAGAAGAAACGGGTTGTGAAGAAGAAGAAAACAAAAACTGGAGCGGCTCAAGATAAAGATATCGAGTTTGTGTCACCTGAGGTTGCCCCTGAGGAGATTGAAGATGAGGTTCCTCAAGAAACCGCTGAAGGGGAAGCTCCATCGACTGAGGAGAAGAAACCAGTGGTTAAGAAAAAGAAAGCCAAAGTTGGGGCGACTCAGGAAAAGGACATTGACTTTATTTCACCAGAAGCTGCTCAGGAAGACGTGGAAGGTGAGGTTCCACAAGAGGACCAGCCCGAGATTAGTGAAGCGCCTGGTGCCGAGGATAAGAAGCGGGTCGTAAAGAAGAAGAAAACTAAAGTTGGAGCTACACAAGACACTGATATCCAGTTTGTCTCTCCAGAAGTTGCTCCAGAAGATGTTGAAGGCGAGGTTCCACAAGATGAGCAGCCAGAAGGTGAAGCACCGTCACCGGAAGATAAGAAGAAAGTCGTGAAGAAGAAGAAGACCAAAGTTGGGGTGACTCAGGAGAAAGAAATCGTATTCGTTTCACCAGAAGTAGCCCCAGACGATGTTGAAGGTGAGGTACCACAAGAAACACAGGAAGGTGAAGTCCCCACCGCCGATCAAAAGAAGCGTGTAGTTAAGAAGAAGAAAACGAAGGTGGGTGCTGCCCAAGATAAAGACATTCAGTTTATTTCACCTGAAGCCGCAGAAGAGGAGATTGAAGGCCAGATTCCTGTTGAGGAGCAGCCAGAAACTGAAGCACCATCACAAGACGATAAGAAGAAAGTTATCAAGAAGAAGAAGACCAAAGTTGGCGCTGCTCAGGAGAAAGAAATCGAGTTCGTTTCACCAGAAACCACACCAGAAGATATCGAGGGTGAAGCACCTACCGAAGACCAACCCGAAGATAAACCTACTGCACCTGGTAAGGAAGCTAAAGTTGTGAAGAAGAAGGGGAAAACATCTGCAACGCAGGAACGTGAGATTCAGTTCCTGAGACCTGAAAAAGTTGCTGAGGAACTGGAACGTGAGGTTCCGGGAGATGAGCAGCCGGATGTTGAGTATCCGACGACTGATGAGAAGAAACGGGTTGTTAAGAGGAAGAAGGGGAAGGTGGCTGCTGAGGTTGGTGGTGAGGTTGAGTTTATGAGTCCGGAGGTAGCACCAGAAGATGTTGAAGGTGAGGTTCCTCAAGAGGAGGCACCTGAGGGTGATGTTCCAACAGCTGAGGAGAAGAAGCGCGTTGTTAAGAAGAAGAAAACTAAGACTGGAGCAGCTCAAGATAAAGATATCGAATTTTTCTCACCCGAAGTAGCTCCTGAAGACGTGGAAGGCGAGGTTCCACATGATGAAACGCTGCCTGAGGTGGAAGGTGAGGTCCCCACACCTGAAGATAAAAAGAGAGTCGTAAAGAAGAAGAAGGTAAAAACTGACGCCGCTGTTGAAAAAGACATTCAGTTTATATCACCAGAAGTAGCCGCTGCGGAAGAGGAAGGTGAAGTTCCTGAAGATAAGCCTGAGATACCTGGTGTTCTATCTGAAGACAAAAAACGAACAGTGAAGAAAAAGAAGAGTAAGGTCGACACCGTTCAGGACACTGATATCCAGTTTGTATCACCTGAAGTCGCTCCTGGAGAGGTTGAAGGTGAGGTTGAGGTGGAGCAGCCTGAAGATAAGGTTCCTGTGGTTGAGGAGACTGAGGACACCGTTAAGGTTGTGAGGAAGAAGAAGTCGAAGGGTGGGGCTGCTGTTGAGAAAGAGGTTGAGTTTGTTTCTCCTGGAGTTGGGGTTGAGGAGGTTGAAGGGGATCTGGCTGAAGGTCCTGAGGTGGTTGATGACGTGCCTGATGTTGAGGGGAAGAAGAAAATCGTAAAGAGGAAGAAAAAGAGTGATAAAGGACCTGAGGAGCAGGTTGATGAAGTGACCCCAGAGGTTGTTGAGGAGGAGACTGCTCCTCAGGACGAGATTGAGACTAAAATCCCCAAAACGAAGAAAACTGTAAAACCTGAGGGTGATGCTGGTGTCAAGAAGAAGGGTAAGGTTAGTGCTGATCAAGACGCTGATGTCAAGTGGAGGAGTCCTCAGGCGCTGGAGGAGGATGAAGACGTACCTGAGAAACAACCGGAAGATACCCCCATCGAGATGAAGGGCCCCGATGAGGAGAAGAAGAAACGCGTCGTCGTGAAGAAGAAAAAAGTGAAAGCTGGGCCAGGTGTGGAGTTTAGCAGTCCGGATGTTGGTGGGGAGCATGAGGGTGGGGATGAGGGTGATGAGGATGTTGAGGTGGTTGAGGTGCTTGTTCCTGATGATGAGGTGGAGTCTCCTAAAGATGAAGTTAAGCCGAAGAAGGTTAAGAAGAAAGTTACGGTTGAGAAGGAGCTGGATTTTGTTTCTCCTGAGGGGAGAGTTGAAGATGTTGGGGGTGAACTGAAGCCTGATGATGAGGAGACGACCCCTGAGGAGAAAGTCGAAGAATTACCTGAAGGTACGAAGAAGAAGGTCGTGAAGAAGAAGCGACCTGTCCAGAAAGATGATGCTGTCGATGAAGATGTGGTCACAGTGTCGCCTTCAAAGTCGAAGGAGAGCTCGAGGGCCCCTTCTGTGGAGCCTGATTCTCTGAGGAGCTCGAGGAAGTCTTCTACCTCGGAGAGTGGGAGGAGGGAGAAGGCATCTGCTACTCAGGAGGGGACTATAATTTGGAGGAAACCGGATGCGTTGGTTGTGGAGGTTAAAGACGTAAAGGTTGAGGTTACAGAGGAGGTTGAGATTGAGCCTCTTGTGTTTAAGGTTCCGGAGGAGAAGGTTGATAAGGTGGAGAAGGTGGTGAAGAAGAAGGTTGTGAAGAGGAGGAAGGAGAAGGTTGGTGGTGGGGTTCCTGAGGAGTTTGTTGAAGATGCTACTGAAGTACCTGAGGAGGAGGAGATACCGGTTTCTGAAGATATACCTGAAGTTGAGGAACCTCAGGAAGATGTCCCAGCACCCCTGGAATCTGCTAGTGGGGAGTTCCCCCAGGAAGTCGTGTCTAAACCGTCGAAGAAGAAGCAGAAGCAAACTCAGGAATCTGATATCAAATTCGTGTCACCAGAAGTTGGGGTTGAAGAAGTGGAGCATGTTGAAGAACCCAAACCTGAAGATATTCCAAAAGACGAACACGACAAGACAAAGAAAATCATAAAAAAGAAACGAGCCCCCCAGAAAGAGGGTGCTCCTGAAGAAGACACCGAACCTCAAGGCTCATCCCCAGCGACGAGATCCCACTCTCACTCGAGGTCCCCATCTATCGCTGACTCTGACAGTCCATCGATATTCTCGAGGAAGTCGTCGACGTCGGAAGGTGGGAGGAGAGAAAAGTTGACTGTGCAGCAGGAGGGGACTATCATTTGGAGGTCTCCTCAGGGTTTGGTTAAAGAGGTGGTCCTGAAGCCGGAGAAGATTCAGCCTGAGATCCATCTCGACTTTGCTACACTTGAGGTTAAGGAAGGGAGCGTGAGGGCGGGGAGGTTGATGGCGAGTATGAGTGTTGTTGAGGAGGAGGGGGATGAGTATAGGCCTGAGGGGTTTGAGGTTGTTGAGGAGGAGGATGAGGAGGGTGGTGGTGATGTTGCTCCTCGTGTTAAAGAGGTGAGTGAGTTTTCTCCTGAGGACTTTGTGAAGAAGAAGGTGGTCAAGAAGAAGAAGGAGTTGCCTCAGGAGGTCAAGTTTGTGAGGGGGGAGGGGAGGAAGAAGAGCGAGGATCTTGGGAGGGATGAGTCGTCGAGGAAGAGTAGTTTCTCGAGGGAGGCTACGCCGAGGGAGCGGGTTAGTGTTGATCTTGGTGGGGAGATTGTCTGGAGGAGGCCTAGCGTCGCTGTTGAGGATGTTGGTGGGGAGGTGGTTATCGATAAGCCGGATGTTGGGATTAGTGTTCCGGAGAGGAGTGTTGTTGATGTTGTTGAGGAGGTTAAGGTTGTGAAGAAGAAGAGGGGGAAGAAGAGTGCTGAGGGGGAGTCGGAGATACAGTTTATGAGTCCTGAGGGGTTGGATATTGATGAGGAGGTTCCTGAGGAGAAGGTTGAAACTGAAGTACCGGTTCAAGCTGTTGAAGTTGTGAAGAAGAAGCGGGGGAAGAAGGTGGCGGAGAGTAGTTCGGATATCAGATTTCTAAGCCCTCAGGCTGCTTTTGAGGAGGATGAGGAGGTTCCTGTTGAGGAGGTGGTGCCTGAAAGATCACGTTCAGAGAGTAAACCAGACGTTGAGGAGGTCGTGGAAATAAAGAAGAAAGTGATCAAGAAGAAGAAACCGAAAGAAAGTGAAGACGCTCCACAGGAAGCTGATATCCAGTTTGTATCCCCCGAGGGGAGGGAGAAGAGCGAGACGCCTGCTCCCGTTTCGAGGAGGGAGTCGAGGAAACCTAGTGCTGCTGGGTCGGAGGAGGATGTGGTTGTTCCGAAGGTTAGGGAAAAAGTTCATGTGGAGCAGGAGGGTGGGGTTGTTTGGAGGAGTCCGGGGGTTTTTGAGGAGGAGGATGTTGGGGAGGTTGCTGATGATGGGTCTCCTCATAAGGTTGAGTTGAGGAAGACTGTTGAGGAGGAGGTTGTGGTGGTTAAGAAGAAGAGGGGGAAGAAGAGTGCTGAGGGGGAATCGGAGATTCAGTTTTTGAGTCCTGAAAGCGTGACTATTGAGGAGGAGGTTCCTGAGGAGAAGGTTGAGGAGCCTGAACTGGTTCCGGAGTCGGATGATAAGGTTGGTGAGATCAGGAAAGTGAAGAAGAAGAAGGTGAAAGGGAAGGAGGAGGAGATTGAGGTTCCTGGACCTTCTAAGTCGCCTTCGCCTAGGGGGCCTTCTGAGAAGAGGTCTCCGTCTCCTCATGATAGTCGGAAGTCTTCGGTGTCTTATGAGCTGCCACCTCAGAAGAAGAGGGAGAAGGTGAGTGCTGTTCAGGAGCAGGAGATTGAGTGGCAGCAGCCTGATGATTTGGAGATTGTTAAGGTTGAGGGGGTGCTTGTTATGGAGGGGAGAGGGGCTCCTCTTGAGTTTGTTGGGGAGGAGGAGAAGGAGGTGAAAGTGAGGAGGGTTAAGAAGGTGAAGGCTGACGATGTATCTGTCGATGAGGTTAAGTTTGTGAGTCCTGAGGGGGTGGATGTTGAAGAGGAGGTTGAGGTGGTTGTGGAGCCTGAGGTTCTTGTTGCTGATGAGGGGGTTGGGGTTGATAAGGAGGTGGTGAAGGGGAAGGAGGTTAAAGTTGTGAAGAAGAAGAAGGCGAGAGCTGATGCGCCTCAGGATGATGAGGTGAAGTTTGTGAGTCCAGAGGCCAAGAAGGAGGAAGATGGTGAAACCAAACCTGAGAGTAGAGGCCCCTCACGGAAACCATCCGTTGCGGAAGAGAAGGTCGCCAAGAAACCGAAAGAAAAAGCTAGTGAATCTCAGGAACGGGATATCAAGTGGAGCACCCCTGGGGTTCATGAGGAAGAGGAAGTTGAGGCTCCGAAGAAACCTAGTGAAGTTGGACCTGTTGAGATCACCACTGTTGAGGAGAAGGAGGAGAGAACCGTGAAGCGGAAGAAGAAGAAAGCTGACGCCCCTCAGGAGCAGGAACTTGAGTTTGTGAGTCCCGAGGCGGATGCTCCAGTGGAGAAAGTAGATGATCAGATACCTGAAGCACCCATGGACATAAAAACCCCTGAGAAGAAGGAGAAGAAACTGAAGAAGAAGGCAAAGGATGATGCGGTTGGGGAAGGTGACGTGAAGTTTGTGAGTCCTGAGAAGAGGGAGGTTGATGAGGAGCCTGTTGAGTCTCCCAAGGGTACTCCTAAAGGGTCGAGGAAGCCGAGTGTGGCTGAGGAGAAGGAGGTGAAGAAGGTGAAGGAGAAGGCGAGTAAGGATCAGGAGCGGGATATCAAGTGGAGTGTTCCTGGGGTTCATGAGGAGGAGGAGGAGGTTGATGTGCCGAAGAAAACTGGTGAAGTTGGGCCTGTTGAGGTCACCACTGTTGAGGAGAAGGAGGAGAGGGTTGTGAAGAGGAAGAAGAAGAAGGCTGATGCTCCTCAGGAGCAGGAGGTGGAGTTTGTGAGTCCTGAGGTTGAGGAGCCGGTTGATGATGACGTTGTTGAGGAGAAACCTGAAGAGAAACTGGAACCCGTTACCTCTACAGTTGTTGAAGATAAGGCACCTGAGAAGGTCAAGACTGTGAAGAAGAAGAAGGGGAAGGAGGACGTTGGTCAGGAGCCTGAGGTTAAGTTTGTGTCTCCTGAGAAGCGTGTTGAGGAGAAGGTTGAGGAGGTGGATGATGTTAAGGATGCGAGTAGGAAGACTAGCGTTGCTGAGGAGGTTAAGGTTGAGAAGAAGCCTAAAGAGAAGTCTAGTAAATCACAGGAGCGGGATATCAAGTGGAGTGTTCCTGGGGTTCATGAGGGGGAGGATGAAGGGGAGGTTGTTGAGAAACCTGAAGGGCCTGTTGAGATCACGACTGTTGAGGAGAAGGAGGAGAAGGTTGTGAAGCGGAAGAAGAAGAAGGCTGATGATGTCTCTGTCGATGATGTCAAGTTTGTTAGTCCTCAGGTTGGGGGAGGTGAGGAGGAGGTGGTTCCGGAGGAGGTGGATGATAAGTTTCCGAGGGAGAAGTCTGTTGAGGAGGTGAAGCCGAAGGGGGTTAAGAAGAAGAAGGGGAAGGATGATGCTGGTGTTGATGATGGGGTGAAGTTTGTGAGTCCTGAGGCGAAGAAAGACGAAGTTGAGGAGACTAAGCCTGAGAGTAGAGGCCCCTCTAGGAAACCATCCGTTGCGGAAGAAAAGGTCGCCAAGAAACCAAAGGAAAAAGCTAGTGAATCTCAGGAACGGGATATCAAGTGGAGCACCCCTGGGGTTCATGAAGCGGAGGAAGTTGAGACTCCTAAGAAACCTGCTGAAGTTGGACCTGTTGAGATCACCACTGTTGAGGAGAAGGAGGAGAGGGTTGTTAAGCGAAAGAAGAAGAAGGCGGATGACGTCTCTGTCGATGATGTTAAGTTTGTGAGTCCTGAGGTGGTTGAGGAGGAGGTTGAAGGGGAAGTTCCTGTCGAGGAAGATAAGCCGAAAGTTGTGGAGAAAGTTGAGGAGGATGTCAAAAAAGTGAAGAAGAAGAAAGGAAAATCCGATGCTCCGATGGAAGATGAAGTCAAATTTTTGTCCCCTGAGAAGCATGTTGAGGAGGAACTTGAGGAGAGAAAACCTGAAAGTAGAGGTCCTTCACGGAAACCATCCGTAGCAGAAGAGAAGGTCGCCAAGAAACCGAAAGAAAAAGTTGACGTGAAGCAGGAGAGGGATGTCGAGTGGAAGACTCCGGAAGTTGGGGTTGAAGAAGTTTCTGGGGAGGTTGCTGTTCCGGAGGAGAAGGATATCGTTCTGGAGGTGAGGGTTGTGGAGACTGTTGAGGAGGTTAGGCCTCTGAAGAGGAGGAAGAAGAAGGCTGATGATGTTTCTGTGGATGAGGTTAAGTTTGTGAGTCCTGAGGTTGTTGAGGAGGAGATTAGTGGTGAAGTTCCTGTTGAGGAGGATAAGCCGAAGGAGATTGATAAAGTTGAGGAGGATGTTAAGAAGGTTAAGAAGAAGAAGGGGAAGTCTGATGTTCCAATGGAAGAAGATATCAAATTTTTATCCCCCGAGGCAAAGAAAGACGAAGTCGAGGAGACGAAACCTGAAAGCAGAGGTCCCTCACGGAAACCTTCCGTTGCGGAAGAAAAGGTCGCCAAGAAACCAAAGGAAAAAGCTAGTGAATCTCAGGAACGGGATATCAAGTGGAGCACCCCTGGGGTGCATGAGGAGGAGGAAGTTGAGGTACCGAAGAAACCTGCTGATAAGGTTGACACGAAAGTGAAGGAGAAAGAGGAAAAGGAGAAGGTGGTCAAGAAGAAGAAGGGGAAGGGTGATGCTCCTATGGAGGGTGAGATTAAGTTCGTTTCTCCGGAAGTTGAAATTGAGGAGGATGAGGGAGACGTGCCTGTTGAGGAGGAGAAGAAGTCGGTTCGAAAGATTGAGGAGAAGGAGGAGCCGAAGAAGGTCAAGAAGAAGGAGAAGGAGGATGTGCCTCTTGGTAGTGAGATGAAGTTTGTGAGTCCTGAGGTTCATAAAGAGGAAGTTGAGGGGGTCGTGGAGGAGAAACCGGAGGTGAAAAAGACCAAGAAGAAACGGGATAGTCCTGAGGTTGATGTTCCTTCGCCGAAGAAACGGGAGAAGAGTGAGGCTCCTCAGGAGGGTGAGATTGTTTGGAAGAGACCTGAGGTTAGGGAGGGGAGTGACGAGGGTGAGGTGAAGCCGGTTTTGGAGGGGGTGAGGAGACCTTCGAGGGAGAAAGTTGAGAAAGACGAGGAGGAGAAGGTCGTCAAGCGGAAGAAGAAGAAGGATGATGCTGTTCAGGAGAGTGGTGTGCAGTTTGTGTCGCCTCAGGTGCATAAAGAGGAGGATGAAGGGGAGGTTAAACCGGAAGTTGTTGGTGTTCCGAAACCTAAAGTTGAGGAGAAGGAGGAGGTGGTCGTTGAAAAGAAGAAACGTCAGAAAGGTGACTCGGAGCAGGAGCGGGAGATTCAGTTCCTGAGACCTAGTGTTGCGGTTGAGGAGGTTGAGGGGGAGGTTCCGATCGTTACTCCTGAAGGACCTAAGCTCCCCGCTGTGGAAGAGAAAATTGAAGAAAAAGTTACGATAAAGAAGAAGAAGAGACCCGACATCCCGACACACACCCCAACAGAGTCGACAGAAGAGACACCCGAGTTCACAACAGAGGAAAAGTTTTACCCCGAGAAATTCGTGCCAACAGAGACTGCCCGTGTCGTGCCGATCGTTGAGGGGAAGGGGGCTACTGGGGTGAGTGCTGTTGAGACGCTGGAGAGTGCTACTCGGTTCGAGAGTCCTAAGGGCGTTCCTGCTCAGGCGAGAGTTACTCGGGATACTGTTCAGGGTGTGAGTACTACTGATACGCTTGCTTTTGAGAGTGCTGGGGAGAAGGATGCTTTTGGAGCTGCTGCTAGCCGGTTGATTCCTGAGGAGGCTGGAGTACCTGTGAGTGAGGTCGTTGGGGTGGAGACTGTGAGTTATGAGGACTTTGAGAAGGCGCCTGAGGAGAGGGGGAAGGTTCATGTTCAGGGTGGGTCGATGATGAGTGGGAGTCAGGCTAGTACTCACGCTTATGAGTCTGTCGGTGGGGTTGAGATTCCGAAAGTGACTGTTGCTCGTGGGAACGTTGAGGTGAATGAGTCTGTTGGGGTTCGCGTGACGGAGACTATTGGGTACTCTGGCGTTGGGGTTTGTGATACGCCGGAAGTTGTTGGTGAAACTGCTACACCTCAGATTAGTGGGGTTCAGCCTAACGTCGTGCTGGAGACTGTCGCTGCTGAGATGCATGGTGGGGTGGTGGAGAAGCCTAGGCCACAAACCGTTACAGCTGCTGTTGGAGCTACATCTGTTGAGAGCGTCAGCGTTCGGGAGCCTGTGGTGCTTGAAGGTCATGGGGAGTTTAGGCCTAAGGTTGAGGCTGGTGTTGTCGCTGATCTTGGGGTTCAGGTGGCTCATGGGGTTGCTGGTGAGGGGCATGTCGGTCTGTACGATACGTACGGAGAGACACCTAAATTTAGTGCTGGTGAAGCTAAGGCTAAAGTTGGGGTGGAGGGTGTTGGGATGAAGATACCTGAGGGGAGTGAAATACGTGTGTTGGAGTCTGCTGGGGTGAGGGGGGATGTTAAGGTTGTTGCTGATCGGGCTGCTGTTGGGAGTGAGCCGGTGGTTGCTGGGGCGATGGAGACGGTTGGGGGGCCTATGGTGCTTGAGGGGCCTCAGTCGTTTGATAGTGAGCCTATTCAAGAGCAGCACGGGACTGTTGGGTTGAGTTCGTTGAACGTCAGCGTCCAAGGGAGTCAGCCTTTTGTTGGTGCCCAGGCGACGGAGAGTGAGTTTGCGCTCAGTGCGCCATCTGGATCCGCTACGAAGACGTACACAGAAGCTGCTACAATCGCTTCCTCGTCAACGCATCCGGAAACGCTTCAGAACATTCCAGCGATCGAGTCGGAGCACGCTACTACCCAGCCACTTGAAGCTGTCGCTAGGGAAACTGCTTACGCCACGCCGATGGATAGTGTTGGGGAGTTTGGGGACTTGAATGTTGTCACTCAGAGACCATCAGTGTCTTTGCATCCGGGACTCGGGGTCGTCGAGGTAACGAGCGTCGACGAGCTGTCGTCAGCGAAGACGCTGGAGGTTGAGAGGAGGAGGGAGTCGTTAGCGACGTTACAATTAACACAGCCACTGTCACACACGCAGACTGAACAGGTTGTCGCACACGAGGTTGAGGAACAGTTCACTGACACGCCACACGCACACGGGACGGCTACTAGGTCGTTCACAGACACTGTTACTCAGTTGCCTGTCACGGTACAGGATACACAGATGGTTATGGAGGGGGGGTTTGCGAGAGAGTCTGTCTCTAGCCATAATGCTACTCTTTCAGTTATTCCGAGCGTTGGGACTGTTGGGGACGTTGTGACTCCTATGGATACTGCTCAGGAGGGTGGGGTTCTTAAAGTTGATGGGGTTAAAGCTACTGAGGGGGTTGTTGAGGGTGGGTTTGGGAGGCCTATGGAGGGGGTTGTTGAGCCTCTTGTTAGGGAGGTTGAGATTGGGGAGGAGAAGAGGGTTAGGGGGACTGCTGTGCAGAGTTTAGTTGGAGGGGATGTTAGTATCGCGAGGGGGGTTGAGGAGATTGTGCTGATTGGGGAGGAGAGGAGGAGGGGGAGCACTGCTACTCAGAGTTTGGTTGGAGGTGATGTC
>JAQIXW010003906.1:0-12368 GCA_034700685.1 Willowsia buskii
TTTTTTTCTTCTCTACCTCATCTCCAAACAAATTTGTGCTCTCTTGAGATTAGATGTTTCACTACTGTTTTCCGTCTGTGTTTTGTGTACTGTTATTATGAAATTTATATATAAGAACAGTTAGGGACATTATTCGCATAATATGGACCTTTTTGACAGCCTCTTTTTACATTAGTTCTAAGCATGAGTTATAATAGAACTAACTGATTCTGAGTGTAGAAAAAAGCTCGTAAAATATCCGAAAATATCGAAAGTCACGACAACACCATAAAAATGTTTGAAAAATAGAAAAGACCTAAAAATAGGAAGGGTAAAGTAAGTTGTGGTATTTGAAGAAGAAAAAAAGTTGAGTCTAGAAAACTTTTAGATTTTCTTCTTCTCTTGGATACTACTGTAGCTATATCTATCTGTCAGAGTGTATAATGCATAATTCGCTATTTGTGTTTGTAGTTAGTGACGCACTTGTGGCATTTAACTGCAAACATTGATCTCCCTATCACGCAGAGATACACAAAAACCACTTACAGTTTTCAAAGAATTTTCGCACTGACTTGGGGAAAATATTGTTTTCACTGACACAGCAAATGTACATGAAATGTGCACACATATTTAAGCCAGAGGAAATGAAAGATGAAAATGATAAGCAACTTTTTCATCTTTGAGCTACGCTTGCTATTCCTAAAAAAGAAATATTCCTTTCTAAATTCCCCAGTAACCTTACTTGTGTTACGTAAGCTCCAACTATTCAATACAATCCATCTCTCTTATTTTATCATTGGCACCAACATGTTCCGCTTGTTTTACTTTCACCATTCTCAATATTGATTTAAAATGAGAAGAGTAAGTGAACCATCAATCCTTATTCACATAACGTTGCGAATGAAAAATAAATAGAGTTTAGTGAGAAAAATTAGAAATAATCACCGTAATCTTAATATTTGACTAAACAACAATCCTATGCTTGCGAGAAATGAGAGGAATACACTTTGTTCATTTTTTGCAGTAATATACTGTTATAATCTGTATATGACACGCCCAACGTATATTCTTATCTTTTCTCTGCTCTGCTAATTGGTTTTCCACTCTGACGTTTTGCAACGAAATTAGAACAAAGTAAGCTGCATAATGTGATGGATTGTTTCAAGAATGTCCAAGAGAATAAGAGATGGCAATGATGGCATATTATAACTTCTACAGATGGAGAACAGGACACGGAAAATGGAGATGGTGTGTGTGTGTGTGAGTGAGAGCGTGTCTTATCATTTCAAACTGAACATACTACTGACATGGAAACCCCTTGAGTGAAGAGAAGTAAGGTTTTATCATCTTTCCACAGAGTTTGCCATTACAAGAAATAGTTGAGCTGAACTCATCCCTTCAACTTTTTCCTTTTCCTATTCGTCTCATTCTCAATTTCAAACAATTTATCAAAAATACTCAGAAAATGTGTGATGTCGTCCAGAGAAAATACAGCGTAGAGAACGTACATAGGTAATTTTCGCACAAACAAAGTCCACCGCATTTCGCACAATGAAATAAATGACTGGAGATGCGCTGCACAAGGAGAGGGGGAAAGTGCAAAAGTACTAGCACTACTCCGTTACTTTCTCCTCGTCATGATTCTTTGTGCTTTCTTTGCAACAGGACTTTCATGGAAAATGAGCAATGAATGCAAAAAAATAGTGCGATGGTAGTACTAGTAGAAAAGTAAAGACATTGTCTTTCTTTCCCTTCCTTTTGTTGCCGTTTTCATGTGTGTGTAATCTAAATAATAAAAACCTCCCCACTACTTGATGAGTGCATTGGCTAAAAGTGGAATGCTACATTTGACTACTATATATTTTCACTTCGTCTTCCTCCTCCATTTCGTCTTTTCGATAGTTTTACCGACGGTACGGCTGCTTGAAAGGTGTTATCTACAAAAAATTTGCATATGCTTAGCAACACGAAATGGCAGAGTCATGAGGGAAATTTCCAAGTCTACTTCCTCGTTTTCTGCCGCTGATTCTTATTTTTTCGGGAACAGAGAGAGAGAGAGAACACTGGAGAGGAAAGGAGCTCATTTTCCCCTCTACATATTATGCATATATCCATATGTATGAATATGATTTACGTTTTTTCCTCGTCGGATGGATGATGGGGTTGACGACGACAGCGATGACGAAGATGGTGACGGCCAAAGTGGAATGTTGGCACAAGCAACATGATCATCATCTTAGCTAGTCAGTCACTGAGACCATAATAAAATATTTGGAATCCCATGGGCTAAAAGACAGAGAATCGTTCGTTTACTTCGTCTCTCTCCCTCGCTCTCCTCTTTCTCATCATCTTGTTCATTTTCTCTATCCTTTGTAGAGTGTACCAACTTGCTTTCACCAGCTTTTTTTGCTCTTTCTTGTCCGCCCTCTGTAATGGTATTATTGTTATTACTACACATACTCCATTTCTCTTCTTAGTCATCCTCATATGATTTTTTTTTCATGGGAATATATTATTTATATGTCCTATCAGCTTACTTTTGCCTTGACTCACCGTTATCCTCTCTCCTTCTCATTCTGTCTCTCATTTCTTTCCCTTCTTATGTCAATTACTAATCTCGCTCAATCACTCAGTCGCCTTCTTTCCCTCATTTTTTATCCTAACTCACCAAACTGCTATTATTCGTCCAGTCTTCACCACCACCACTACCGCGTCATGTGTGTATGCTAATATGGGACGCATCATATTATTACACTGGTCGTATCATCATCATCTTCTACATAATTTGGTGTGTTGTCGTGCCTACGTTGGGTATTGCGAGATGCCAACCTTACCAAACAACCGACTATCTCATCGTCTTGGGTTGGGTTACGTGAAGTATTGAGCTTGCTCATCATAAAGACGACGCTCCGGGATTTCGAGCAAAAGCGAAAAAAGTATATTACTTGATATCTAGAGACACAGAGAAAAGAAGGAACGTGGAGAGTTGGTGGTGAATGAGATGCAGAAAAAAATACATGCGAGGACATCACTGATGTGGATCGTCGAGAAAATGGAGAATTCACAAACACACGTAGTTTCACTGTATGGTAGCAAGCGCACGAATGTGTTGCCTTGTCTTCTAAAGAATCAGTCAGGTGAGCTCTCTGCGTTAGGAAACATGATAGTGATGAAGATAATGATACGTGTGTATACTGATGGCGGTGATGCTCTTTTTTTTCTTTTATAATATCTTCACAATATGCCCTTTATACACAAATTACATCTCTATATCTATTTCTTTTCTTTGCGAAGAAAGAAAGAAATGTAGGGATCCACGCAAAATAATAATTTTGTGTTACCGTCACCAAATAACTCCGTTGTATAAAAATCTCTTTTCATTCGAATCCCATTACCAAAAGCTTGCTCACCTTTTCTTTGTACGTTCTCTCTGTGTATCGTCGCCGCTATTTTTTACCAACGTTTCCTTCCTTCTTTCTTCGTCTTTACTAAATAAGTTCGTTGTGCTTGCTGAGTAAAGAATATATACATTCCTTCTCATGTGCATCTGAGACTGTAGATACTTGGTGCTCGAATAAATTCAAATGTACCGTGTTCCCTACCAAAAATACGAGCAATATTATCACTGCACACATCACCACCAACGAGCATGTAGTTACAAGATTAAACGAATATATATGTACCTGTTAGAATGCTGGTATGAAACCCATGCGAATTCTATGACTACGTTCATTCCAGTTTTTTAGTCTAGTCACGGACTGTGCGATGCATTACATGGATGAATTCGAAGCATTTCCTACCATTAAGGTTGTAATATTATGAATGAATAATTGTGCTGGTGAGCTGATTATGATGGTGACGATACTGATTGCGATGAAGAGAAAAAATAAGATGAGAATAGAAAGAATGAAAGTATTAAAACGACTGCTTTTTGTGAATACTCTGCTAGCTAGTCCAAGAATACCTTCAACAAATAATATGCATGTTGGGCACTATGAGTAGAATAAATGGTAAGACTGGTGTCGGTCTCTAAAGGGGAGAGCACAAAAGGAGGAGTGTGGTTTGCTAGTGTGTATGCTGCTTTCATTATGTGTTCAATTTAGCTGGAGCTGCTGCTGCTTCCGATTTTGCTGAGCGGCAAGTTAAGTAACACTATTAATCTGTATTACATAAGCGAGAAGAAGGAACAGGGATAGAGAAAGTGAAAGTACGTTCTGTGTAACATGTAGTTCGTTTGCTGGTTTAGTTGGGTTAGTTGAAATTCAGGAAAGAGGAACCAGCATCATCATCATCATCAACGTCATCAGAGCCACGACTACCACATTGCCACCACTACTGCATTGTAATAAACCTTTAAAATAAGTTGACTTTACCACCTCCTGAATTGAATCTGGTTGGGCGGGTGGGCTTCTGTAGAGGATCGCGCGTCAGTCTCGTTTCTAGCATTGCTGAAACTACAGTCAGCTAATTATGTTGTTACAACACCGATGCGAGAAGCTACGGAGCTAATTTTCACTTTGTAGTTTGCAGAAATAATGAACCACCCTCAATGTACATAAAAGACTGTAGTTATTATTCCCAGTACTAAACAAGGGCGTGTAACAGCACACTAACGTGCTTGCCACCAGAACCGCCCCAGTAATTACACAGGACAATCAACGTTTCTTTCCTTTTTGTAGACGCGAGGAATAAATGTTGCTATTTAGAGTGCAAAGCTGTTGCATTGAATTTATCGCATGCAAATAGGTGTGCAGCCCATGCTCACACAGCTTTGTGCCAGCTCTGTGGATTAACACGTACTGTCACAGGATAATTGCTTTAGATCAAATATTTTACAATTTAGTCATTTTTCCCCTCTTTTATATTTAGAGAAGAACATAATCGTTTGCAGCATCTGAAACACTTGGGAAACTCTGGAGCAGGACAACCCATTGAATGCTACTGGGGCACACTGATATTTAATGTGTTTTCTTTTTCATTATAATTTTGTCACTTCAAGTCATACTTCTTTTCTTGAACATTACACTGTGTAAAGTACCCATTCTCGCAGCAATACTTTTTGGTGACATTATAATTGCGACAATGAGAAAAGCACTTCACTTCTGGTTATGGCTGTAGAGTAGTGGATGTTCAACTAAACCGTAAATTTACTTTTACATGCTAAAGCATCTCTTTTGAGAGTGGTGGAGGGAAAACCTGAGAACATAAAAAGAGCATTATGGGCCGCAGTTTATTATGCAATCCAAGGAACAAAAATCTTTAAAAAACTATCTGCTTCTCCATCGCTGGAATACTTTTATTATTGTAAATAATGGCCAACAAAATTCATAAGACTTGTTCAGATGGTTATAGTGAGAAGTAAATGCAAAACTTTACTTTTTGTAGAAATTGAAGGGGAAAAAACGTCCACAAATAGAACCATGCTTACAGCAGCAACAAAGGCAATGAAATAACTATCAGAGTGGAAAGAAACTGAAAAATAAAAGCTTGTCTTGCAATGGTTGTTTGCTACTTTTAGTTTTTCATGAGGATATATATCCACCAACGGTTAATCTCTAAGAAACGGACATAAGCATTCATCAGTAGTGTATCCATTGATCTTTCAGGGTTAGTAGTCTGTGAAGCCGACTCTCTTTATAGCCTACGTTTTACATTATCACCCTTTATTGTACTTACCATAGCAACCATCAAAATGTCCGAACTGCAGCAAGTATCACAACGCACACAGTCACCACAAAAACAAGAGACGAAGAACAACATGAAAAGTGTTTTGCAAATAAAATCTGGGTTAACTAACACCAGGATTGTGTGGACGGAGGTGTGTGTGTATGTGCAATGCATTCATTCAGACAGTCCAACTAACCCTCTTTTCCTTATTTTCTTTCTCATCCTCTCATACATTTATGCATTTATTCTTATCGTGACTTTAGTGAAATCATGGTAGTGTTTTCTGGGAGACCGACTTTGCGGAAATACCATAATGTGTGTGCTATAATGAGAAAGCGTGTGTGTGTGTGTTCATATAAGAAGAGCATGTGCAAGGAACAGCCGCCACACAACAGCTCGCAGCAGACACACCAGTACAAATAGTGGGGACGACAGTGGGACGGATTCCGACACGTATTTCCTTGTTTAGAGAAATAAAGGAATAAAAGGAAGAGATGAGAAAAAGGAGAGAGAGAGAGAGAGAGAAGAAAAATAAGAATAAATGGGCAGGAGGATGGAAATATTGGACCGAAAAAATACTCTCGCGTCTTCTTCACAACAACGAGCCCGTTAGAGCCTAAAACCATTTTTCTTGGAAACCTACATGAGAGGTTTTGTATGTGGGATTGGTGGAAGCACGAAATGGCCCTGCACTGAGCAAACAGAGAAAAGAAAAAATTTGCAGTGAATAGAGGCGTGTAGATGGATAGAGAAAGTAGTAGACAGAAGAAAACAGCAGTCTCCCTTTCGTACATACCTCCTGTGGCACTTTTACCGATTTCCAGTAAGTAAGTAAGTAAGTAAGTGAGCAAGTGAGTACTTACATAATATGTGCATTATACCCGCTTGCCGCTTGGTAATAATGCCTTCAAAATAAATGCACGTATGTACCCACATATTTATATAAATAGAGTAATTCAAACTGTGATATCCATCATATAGCATTGCTCCCATTCTACATGCACACTACATTAGTCCGTTGTAGCACGTACCTACAAGAATAAGTGAACTTGTCTTTCTCTCCTAGCGTCATCACTTCTCCCATAATGCTTGAAACTCTTCGCTCACTGCCACAATCTCTTCCCAATTCTAAAAATATACAAAAGCCCTACTGGACTTCCACTTCTGGCAGGGAAACAGCATTTTCCTCAAACATGAACACCATGGATTGTCTGCATGTTTGGAGAAATAACCAGAAAAGAGAAAGTCAGGAAGAGAGAGGCAAAAAATTCCTGGGTTTGCATGCAATTCTACAATTTTCATCGTCTGAAAGAAAGTAGAATGATTTACTTTTTTTTATGAAATAGAGCTACTCGGTTTTTCCTCATCTTTGAAAGCTTTGAATTTTATTCCTCTTCTTTATTGTACCTATGTAAGTCATGTATGTATTTGTATGATGATGAGGAAACTGACGAGAAGGTGGAAATGGCGGCTTCTCTTGTTGTCAACATGTGTTTAGTAAAGCCTATTCCACAAATAACTTTGGCGAACGACTCCTTCCACAAATCTCTACAGTACAAATCTCTAAAAGGCTCCACTGCACACTGTGTTCGAAACAAACACAATCATCGGTGTTGATAGAATTGCAATTCTCTTCCAAGTCATAAAAAGGATCCACTGTGACTACAAATACTGATGAATCTATATGGACGCAGTTTTCAACCATGAAAAGAGAAACACTTTACATTTATACCTGATGTGATGATAATGGTGATTGCATAGAAGAATGAGAGAGATGCATTGCTATTAGGCACACATCAGCAAACTTTCTCCTCATCGTATACACTGGCGGCGGTAGCGATGGTGAAACATGCATGAAATGAGAAGGATGTTGTGCTAGATTTCTTAAGACTCCTCTGTGAGATGCATGTCATATAATAAGTACATAATAGAATACAGTTGTTGTGAGCAACACTTACTCACTTTGATATTGGATGCACGCTTCATATAAGTGTTTGCTAGTGGATGGTTGTGCTATTGTTGTGACGAGAGGCATATGGCAAAATAAGAATTATAGGACGACATGTCCTTCACCAAAAACATTTATTCAGCTTTCTCTTTCTCTCTCCCTTTCTCTACTCTCATTGTCGTGGGCAAGATAAATCTAAATATATATTCTTTCGTTGGTCTTGTCTTTCTATTAGAGAAAACAAATACATGGAGACTGTAGACTATAGAGTTGCCTAAATGCTGTGCGCAAGAAGAGGCTTTACTCATTTCGTATTTTCGATGGTAGGTATTCACCAAGGGAAATAATTTTTCATGGCTGCCGCGCCGCCGGTAAATGGATGTAACCAGTGATAAACATCTTCTCAAACATGGAATAAAAATGTTACTTCAGTTGATAAACAAGATTAGCCATTTGTTACACGCCATTAACTTTTGTGAACGTAGTATGAGTTTTTATATGCATGCCAGTTACCACTGCTACTACCGCTGTCGCAGTAAAAAAAGGAGCGTACACCTTCGTAATATGTATGGAACTTTCATTGTGAGCTATGATATGTATACAGATGTACGCAATCTTTAGAGGCAGATAGAGAGATACATGCAAATAACACCATTTATTCAGAAGAACGTGGCCTGGGTAAATCAAGAAAGTGGGAGGGTTCCATAAATATGCAGTGTACAAGGTGCGCTTTTTATCCCTTTATGGATTTGAAAGTGAGACATGAATATAGTATACGTGAATATAATATATATTATGCATATATGTGACTATATTTTAGTATCGTGATTTTTTACTACTACCTTCAAGAGATGGGAGAAATCGAAACGGACCTCCCTCGTTGACAGTTGGTGAAAGCCTTGAAAGCAACTTATCAAGCTTTTGCAAGCAAGTTTTGTATACCAGACCTACACCGTATGTTTCTACAATAGATGAAATGATGGAATGGCTAATGAGTGTTTTCTTATGATTAGTGCTATTGTTATATTATCAACCAGATACCAATTATACGTGTATTACATGTATGTGGGTAATAATTTTTTTAACCGAAGATAACTAATCGTTTTTAATTTAGAAAGCTCCAAGCTCAAACGCCGTGTATGCTACTGAATTTTTTATGTCGTTGCCGCTGAAATAAAAACGCAATTCATTGCCTCTGAAAACAAAATGAGTAAAATAAGAGACACATGAAACGAAATTGTAAAGCGTCAAGTTTTTTCCTCCTCTCCGTTTCCCCACAGATTGGTCAAAAAAATCTGACAAACTCCACATACAATCCGTCACTGCAACCCATTGAAAATCTACGTGGTGGAACGAACTCTCATTTTTCACCCATGGTCCATGTATGACAGTTGAAAGCCACAACGGGAGTAATCTTTTCCCTCCTGCTGGAGTCAGCCAAGCCTACCATGAAAATTGGTTATGAAGAAGAATTTTCTTACAAAGGCATAGCAGGGGCAGGGAGGCAGAAGAGAAAGAACGGTGCATCAACCATGCATCAGTAGAAGTTTTAGCAACAGCAAAAGCACAGCAGCCACCACCACTACTACCATCAACATCACCACCAGCCAGCCGAGTCAGTCTGCAAAGCACACAAATGAACAACAAAGAAAAGGCTCAAGAGTGAAAGCAAGCAGGGAAAGCAACAGACAACGGTCTATGGTAGTCGCGGCAGTAATAACAAATAATATTCTCCTTTATTTAGTTACGTGCAGAAATACTGGATGGAGAGAGAAAGCAGGGCTGGGAAAACAGGAATTTTCATAGTAATAGCAGCAGTAGCTGTAATGAAGTGTACTTTACTATAGTTCGTCATATAAAAAGAGAAAATTCATATGCACGTACGTATTTAGTATTAGATGCATTGCATTCTAAGTTCGTAAATATTCGCGTTATCAAAGTACATCTGTTTGCATTTATAAGGATATAGTCTACACGTTTTTACATGTATGTACCGTTTGCAAATATAATAATAAATTAATGTAGATTTACTCACTAGTGGTAGTGGTGATGGTGGTAAAGTGGCTAGTTGAATGTAACTTGGAGTAAAAATAATATGCTATTGTGCATCTTCTCTTCATACTACACTGATTATGCTACGACGCTGTGCTACCAATTTTCCACATATTACGGAACTAGGGTAGTAGTCGCAGTAGTACTGTGTGTTTATTTTCGTACATATATGAAAGTTGAGAAAATAATAACAATACAGACACATTATGCATGAGCAATATACACTGCATAATAATAAGTTCGGGATGAGTAGCATTGGTGTAGGGAAAACACACAAAGTAATTTCCCATGAGCCTGCAATTCTTGTGAATTGACATCACTACAATTCAGTATTTATAATTCTAAAAGATGAGAATGTGTACAGGAATAACAATTATGCTAGTTTGCCCTTCTCGACTTCTTCCCCTTCCAGTTTTCAGATGATACTGCTCAACTTCCCGTTCCCATTGTTGGTAGTTTAGGAATATTATTTTCCCATCTTCCTCTTACATTTTTCTCCATCTGCTAAACACGCATATGTACATGAGATGCTGTAATATTTTTATTTGTTTCTCATATAATGTCTTTCTGGTTATGTAATTCCTAAAGTGCATTATCAAGCATCCTACGATGTACTGCCTTTTGCTCCCTCATTGCGAGACATTTTCGCGAATTCATAGTGTAACGGCATCAACAATGATAACAGAATATATACAAAGGAACATTGCTCTTACAGACAATCATCATCATCTTCTTGAAAACACTCATAGCATGAAAGCAAATTCTTTGTGTGTGGTGTGCATAGTACAAAAAAAAGTAATTCCGCTATTCAATATTCCAACCACGAAAATTAATAATCAATCCTCAAGCTCTATTTCCCATTGTATTTTATTTCCACTTTCGAATGCATGGCGCGCCAGTCGACAACACAAGTGGGGCTTACCATTGTTACTGCTCATTGAGTGAGTGAATGTGTGTGGAAGTAAATTACTTCTGAGAGCTACTATCCATTTAGCATGTATCTCTCTGGCTCCTCTTCTCGCTCTTGTTCACAGTGGTGTAGTTGTGTCGACTGCAGTATTCATTGGTTATATTGTTTGTATATAGATACATGCGATATTGTTATTTACAGAAGCATCTACCAAAGAAAGTACAATATTACTCGGTGGATCCACTCTGCACAATTTAATGTTGTTTCATGTGGCATTATATTGTAGAATGGAATGATGTATTTAATGATGCCCGACCCTAGTCATCATCCACTTGAGACTCTCGCACTCTCTCGCTTTCTTTTCAGAGACTCTCACAGAGTTTGAAGCAACAACAAGTTCAAAAATTGGAAATTTGACATCATCACACTTACAGAGTATCACATCATATTTTTTTTCTTTCCATTTTTAAAGAGTTGACCGCGTATGGTTGGGACGGAAAATGAAAAAGTGGAACGTGAGCAGTAAAACGTGCAATCAAAGTTTACTATAGACTATAATTGACAAATAGCAATGTAATTTCCTTTAATTCATGACAAACTCAGGAAAAAAACAATGTGTCGCTTTGTTGACGTCCACAAAGACTTTGACAAAAAGACAAGAGAGATCACATGCGCCATGTTCGGAAATTGGAATCATCAGCGTACCAGCAGCAATTGCAAAAAAAAGGGAAAATAATAAAAAGTGTTTTTTCCTGATTGTATTTTGTTGCTGTCGCCCGTCAACACTTGAGCAATAGGGGAAAATACAGAGGGAAAGGCGAAGAGTCGATGAGAAAAAGGAAATGATACACGCACAAATGCACTGTTAGAAAATTAGTTGTAATAGCATCAAGCATAGCGTGAGAGTGCAAAAACACTTTATTTCCTACACATTCCCTTCACTTTCTCCGTATTTTCCTTGAAAGAGAAATAATAAGGACAGGCTGGGATTTTATGCTTGCATGCGCGCACACACCACTTTAAACCATATTGTACACAAAACTCACAATCAGAAAATAGCAACAGCATAAATAGCCGAACAAAGTTTTTTCTACTTTGGAAGTTGCACTTGACTAAATGTTACGAGAGATTCGTAAAATCTAGATACACAAATAAACAGTAGGAACAGTTAGCAGTGGGCATTACAGTAATTGTAGTTGTGTTGGTGATGGAAACATAACGAACACAACTAAACTCATTCATTTTTCTACTTTTCCCCAGTTGTTCCCGTTACTTGCTTGCGTCACACTTGCTCCATTAACTTACTTGTTGAGAAACTGAATTCTTTCATTTATCTTTATAGGAAAGACAAGAAATCTTTGTTTTCCAGCACGAGTCAAGATGGGATTCTCAAAGTTTGGCGTTGAAACATGGATAGGAGCTAGCTGAACATACAGAAATGTCCTTCTATTTGCCAATATGATATTGCTCACTTACTAGTTGGGAAACGGGATATAATTTTATGTGCATATCTTTATATTACTGGCATATTTATTTATACATTTTCTCCAACAACCTCGATTCCAGCTTTTTACTAGCATGTGTGCAAAAAAGCTGGGTTCTTTGTTCGTTTTGTATGGACTATCCGTTAGATACATGCTGTTGTGTTTTTTCGTATTGAACTATTATAGTGGTTGAAATATTGTATCGCTAACAACTGGACGTTCCCATAATATAGCTGGATCCGAGATTGTCAGAGAAAGCGTCTATTTTTCTACACCAGTATGATCCAAATTGTTACCTCAATCGTTCACCAAAAATGCTTGGAAGGTT
>JAQIXW010003907.1:0-12368 GCA_034700685.1 Willowsia buskii
TCGAATCTCAGCATCAACTGTGGAAGAGACATTATGAACATCTGCCAATATCCCAAGAAATAGGACAATGTTCATTGCCGCCACTATTGCTACCCAGACCGCGCACAGTTGCAATACTGGTGGAATCCCAAAACCAGCCGCGGTAACTCCTATGTAGAGGCATGCTATTTTTGAAACTATGATGGCTCCCATCATTACTGCGATCATTCCTCTTGAATATAATTCACGAAATTGAATTAACATCAACTGCAATTGCCGGAATCTTAGCGTCTTGGTTTGCAAACTTTGGTCCGTTTGGTTTACTTGCCTCATATCCCTAAAAAGTGTAATAATTAATTGCCAATTAGAAATGATGACAATTTAATTTTTTTACATTATGTCAATACTCACCTCCCAAATTCTGCAATATATGACCGGAAACAATGTCCATGAAGAACTACAACTGTTCCAAGATGGTAGCAAAAACTTGACAAAAGGAATCCAATATTTGCATAGGCTGCCAAATATACAAAAATTTTGACAATTATATCTTCAAATGTCCATAAAGCTTGTCCGGTTCCCCCCAATAAATTATTTTGACATTGTGCGCAAAGCCAGTATCCAAAATAGACAGGGAGACATGGATTCCTTAGAATATCCAGTACGCCTACAAGTGGAATCTGTAGTGCTGTTAGAGTTTCAACCTGTAATAAGAACTTTGTAAGGAAATGATGATTTTCAAGTGCTTGAGAAGGCGATAACTCTGAATTTGCTTTTGCAGCTTGAGTGTTTTTCTCGAAGTCGATCAAGGTGTTGTAAAGTGATATAATTCCAGTTTTGTTTATCCAATTGTAGATATTGACCAAAGAAAAGATGTAGACTGGAGTATGTAAAAAGCTATAAGCAAATACAGTTGGGGATGAGTGCTTCCAAGTGGAATTTATTTGTGTCAGAACTAGTGCGACATAAATGAACCCAGAAATCAGCCGAATTATGTATATTTGTAATTTTTTGGGCTGTAGAATTTGAAATAATTGATCGTCTTTGTTCGATTGAAATGGAATTACTTGCAAGAAATTGTAAATGGAGATGCATTGCGTCCAGGTCTTAAGAAGACCTTTTGACCCTAGCAAGACCATTTTAACATATAAGTTGTTATTCTCTAATTGCGGATTATTACCTGCACAAAATAAAAATACGAAGGACAAAATATAAAATTTGAAGAAGAACTGACGTAAGTGGTATGATTGATGGCAGACAAGCTAACTGTTTATTTTAAGTTTAATAATGTATGAAATTTTTGAAGATATGACAGTTTGTTTGCATGCGATGTTGCCTTACTGAATACAAACAACTTTGCTTAAATGAAAAACTTGTTTTTGATCAACGTATTTTCCATATAGTGGCTGGTTTTTTGCTATTTATTTAGTTTGAGTCAGAATTTTACTTACAAGCAGAGTTACCTTTGTGCCCAGACAGGATCAACATGAAACACACCGTATCTAATGCAGTTCTTTACGCTGAACAAGACGTATATTTTGGTTTTTCTGCACAACATTTTTTATGGAAATGCCAAAGGGTTTTAATCAAGCAGCGATAACCTGGACTTTGCTTCCCTAATCCATGATGATCCATGATGATGAGTTTGAAATGACACATAACATAACACCATGCGTTGTGAATATATTCATTTCATTTTAGGCATAAATTTATGGCATTCCTTCATTTTAAAATATTTGTTTCACAGTGCGTAATGTAACATCAGAGAATTTAGATGCAAAATGCGGACACGAGAATTCGTTCAAATGACAAAGGTGCACCAATAAGTGCTTCAAACCCTTATCATCGTAAACTAGGTTGCTTGATTAAAGCGTTTGTAATTTCCATAAATAAAGTTGTGCAGAAAAACCAAAATATACATCTTGTTCAGCGTAAAAAACTGCATAAGATACGGTGTGTTTCATGTTGATCCTGTCTTGGCACAAAGGTAACACTGCTTGTTAGTTGTTCAACTATGTAATTCCATATCATTCTCGTGTTACGACAATGAGTATTTCAAATTTCATATTAAAATTGGTTCCACCAATTTCATTTAAGTTACATTTAAGTTCATAAAAAAAAATGAGTAATGTTTCTTAATACCAAAATATGATGATATAACATTGCTCAACTCGTCCTTCAAATTTTTCCGTTCATATTTCAATAACCAAATCAATCATGAGACAATTCAAACAAAGAAACAAGAGGCTAAGATCTTGAGTTTTAAAATAGGAAAATAGAAACAGTATTATGCATCATTAAAAATTTTATGTTGCGGCAGAAGATTATTCTGAGAATGTAACATTACAAATTAGGGGTAGTGGTGGATTATAGATAACTATGTTCTCATGCATAAATATTAGTTGATGATCCTTGAGGATCCAGACGAAAAGAGGAACACAGATGACATATGACTGTTTTGTGTAGAGTGTAGACTAAATATTTTATTCCCTAATTGCAATGAATTTCTAAGATGGCTTACATGGTTAATATACAAATGAAATATTGATAAAAAGAAAATCTATGCTACCTGAAAAATGATATAATATGGTAAGTTATATACAAAATTTCATGATTTTGATATGGGTTTGTAATCTAATAACTATGATAATTAACTAATGTGTCTGGGTTACATATCATTTTTCTGCAGCGCATAAGGTATTTATCATACCTTTTACGTGGAAAGGAAGCAACTCATGTAACACATTTACAATAAAGGTGTTCCTCAGACATGTCAAGTACTTTTAAGAGTAATTACGAAATTAATCAACCACATGAGTACTCTTAGTAGTCTTAGTGTCCATTTTACGTTAATATCTGTTTTATTGAATATTGAGTTTTCCCTACTTGAAACATTACACTACGCTTTTAAATGTTCAAAAATCAAGATGTTTTAAAACTCAACCATTTTAGTTCTACAGAATTTTAAGATGAGGAATTATTCAAAAGTCATTTCAATTTTAACTTTAAAATACTATCGTTTTGAATACATTTCCATTGTATAAACCATGAAATAGTCAAATACCAAATGTGAATATTTCTATATGAATAAATGAATAAGTTTGTTATTATATCGTAGTTCACAAGGCATACGGAAACCAAACAGTTTTGAAAATGCATTTAAAGATGTTGCGATTTAAAGCCATCACAATAGCACAAAACATTTTCGTCAGCACTATCATACTAAATTATAATATAAACTTTTCAAACGGTTACATTGAGGAAATAATCCCATTTGAAGATATCGAGCAATTAAACAGCACAGCTGAGCACCTATGCAAGACTAAATATGATTGTGCACGAGAAAGCGATATCCTCTACAAATACAGGCTAACTATTCAACCAAAAATTCCACAAAATAATTATAGAACTTTAGAAAACCTTGACGAGTTTTTGAAACCCTTATACCAAAATAACCCATCCTGTCTTCTTATCATTAATAACTTTAAAGTAATTGATCTTTTGCCAATGAAGCATCCGACAATTTTGAAAACACCAAAACTGGCCATTTCTTTTAGATTTTACCCTCATTCGAATCGTTATACTCGGACAGATTTGATATATATTCCAAAAGAAACTAAATATATGAAATTTAACAACACTAACGGATACAACTGTTCAATCTCCACCTATTTAGAGGGACTGCCATACAACATCAAAAGTCGCAAAACTTATTGCCTGGAACACAAATATCCCGTATTTTACATTCGTTCTAAGCCATGGCTTTGCAGAATTCAAGTTCAACTTTTTCATCCCATCACGGAAGAAAGAAATCTGGATATATCTGACCCTCACGAACACCCTGTTCAAACCAGCATTCCGCCTGTAACAATTCTTATTGACTTTAAAGAAACTGAACATTTTTCACTAAAATATGCGCTTAACTGGATTTCACATCATCTTCCTTCGAGGTTTATAACTTCTATTTTTAATCGATTCCTTACACCGGAAATGTTGCATGAAGTATTTCTTAAAATGCCAGTAACCCGAGCAACAATGCGTATCGAAAATGTAAATATTCTTAAATGGTTTAAGCCTAGAAGAAATGTTGATTTGGAGCACAAAATTGTACCAATAAATCCCAAAATTTGGAAAAACATGACATTAACGACTTTACGCTCCATTGCCGATTTCAGCTCGACAGATTACATAGTTTGGAATGAGCACAGAGTTGAAGCCGCAAGGATTGGATCGGGAATAGGACGGCATTTGAGAATATGTGAAAATAAATATAAGACATCAAAATCCCTTACAGTTACTTATTTCAATAATCAATTAGAACGCCTTTTTCATGCATATGCTTTCGAACTGCAAACAATCATGGGCAATTTTACTTACTATACACAAAGTGACAATGTATGTGAAAATGGAAGACTTGTCGCTATAGATCCATCAGATAATTATGACTCAAATTTCCACACAAATCCGATAAAATGGGATATTCGCAGTATTTCTGGTTTTAGGGACGCGCCGGATGGACACAGTTTATTACAAGTGGAAATTACGATGGCTGACTTAAGGTTTGTTAGTTGTGGTCAAAAAGCAAGTGGAGAGTTTTTGTTTCAGGAGCTGTACAATGTTTACGAAAATAGTCTTTGGTGTGCATTGGGAATTACATTTATTGTACTTATATTTTCGTTAACACGCCTTACTTTAGAAAAGAAAAATGTTAGTATTTGGACGAAAATTTGCAATTGTTGTGTATCCATCATTAAAGTATGCTTAGAGCAGGGAGATCCATTTTCAGGTTCTTCAGTGGCACCTGAAAGTAGAAGTAGATATGTTGTAGTGGCGTTTCTACTAGTTGGAATCGTACTTAGCAATGCTTACAAAAACAATAACGTTTACAACATGATCATTCCAAGAAAATCAATTCCGTATGAGAAACTAGATGAAGTTGTTAAAGATGGATTTTCAATGTACACGAGAACCGAGAAAGTGCAAATTAATTATTTAAAAGGTTTGAAACGAATAAGCAGTACAAACTTTACTGACAACGGACACGAAACCACTGGTGATTTGATAGACTCCCAAGTTTATAATATCGATTGGAATTTTCGCGTTAAGTGGAAACACATGTGGACTTGGAGTAATTTAACAAATATTTCTAGGATTCATCCGAAAGCATTAAATATTTATAAACATCTTTATAAAGAAATGTTAGCTGCTCAAAATGGAAGTAGGTTTCATGATGGTACTAAGGAACCGAGGTTTGATAGAAGACAGATACCAGATTTTCAGAGAAAATTTTGGAAACGAGAAATGTCACAGTTGTGGAATGACCTTGAAAAGTGCCAAAAAACTGCACTATTGTTGCCTGAGTATCAATGTAAAACCCTTGCAAAACGACTTAGAATTAATGGTGAACCGACAGGAAATATGGGAAAAGAGGTTTACATGAATACTCACATAAGTATAAACTTAGATGGACTGTATTTACCCAAAGTTGTTTTTAGAGCTCAGGGAATTGGCATGTCAGGCATTTTGCAATGGTGGAATAAGCTATTGGGAAGGAAAGATATGATTTTAATTGACTATGTTCCACTTAAAGAACCAAATATGAGTGGAAATGTGCTTGTGATATTTGTGGTTTGGCTGGTGGGGCTGATAGTGGCAACAATTTTTGGAGGTATCGAATGCAGTTTAAAGACTACTTGTTTTGTAATTGTTGTACTACTATCAATACTATATTCAAAAGCTGGTGCTATGGCGAAAGTCATTATGAATTATATTATTTGTTTGTACAAAAAATCATTGTGAACTGTGAAGGTGATGATGAGCTTTTCATCATCGTAAAGCATCATCAGCATTGTGAAGTTGGTTCATTGAGAATGAGAATCTGTCAGAGCGGGAATCCAGAAGTTCTTTTTGTTGAGTTGTCAAAAAGCTGCATGCTCTCATAATATGGAATTTCACAATCGTTCATGCGCAACTTGTCGTATGTCGTATCATCTGTGTTGACAATCACGTTGAAATGGACTTCTTGGAGTAGGAATAGGAGCTTAATTAGTTGGTGAAGGATTTTGAAAGTTTGCTGATTAATGATTAACTTCTTAACAAAAGGAACATTTTTTGTGTGGATTCGAGAAGGGAAGGGAGATTGTTAAAGTTTTGGTTTCCAAATGGAAATTGGAGATTAACTTTTTAAATGCCATCTGTTCTCCTGTTTGTTTGTATTCACTATTAAAAATTAAAGTGAAACATTTGACATTAAAAGGTGCTTCGTGATAACTTGGTGCTGTTTGAATCTTGATTGATAAACGTTCTAAAATTGTTTCCGGTAATGCAAAATTTTTTGTATGTGCTTGAATGTCAAATGTGGAATGTGCAACTGAATATTTTTGAATCTTCTCTAGAGAGAGTATTTATACCTAATACCTTGCATAATGACTCTACTGACAACTAATGACTTATATTTTTACTGTTGACTATTTTCAGTTTCTTGTGACCTGTACCATTTAGAAAAATGGCTAGTGGTTTTGGAACCGGAAGTAAGCAGAGCCACTATCTTCGAAGGATGTTGGAAGAAGGGGTGAATAGTGATGCCATAATTGTTGCGGGCGACGAAGAAGAGATCAAGTGCCACAGATTTATTCTCACTGGTAATCAATTTCCATTTGCACTACACAATTTCATCATGAACCATTTAGTATTGTTATTGTAATTAAAGTGAAAGTCATAAGTAATTGTTTTTTTGTCATCCTTATCTTAATTAATTGTTGATTGTGATTGTTTGCAGATCGAAGCGACGTATTCGAAGCGATGTTCAAGGAGGGCACCAAGTCGAAGGAGTCCACCACCGGAAGCATCGAGATGAAGGACATGTGCTCCAAAAGTGTAAAGGCGTTCCTCGCCTTTCTCTACTTGGATGACCTTCAAAAGGCGGATGAAGACTCGGCCGTTGCTCTGGATCTGTTCAAAGCTGCCCACAAGTACCACATTCCCAGCATGGAGGAGCAGATGAGGAACATCCTTCTGCAGAAACATGACAAGTGGTTCAACGTGGAGGTCGCCTTGCAACTCTACTTCCACGTCAAGAACATGGAGAACGGGGAAACTCTCAAGAAGAAGGCGCTGGAAATCATGAAATTGTAATTTTAAAAAAACACTAAAAAATACATCTAAACTAATATTGATGCGGGATTCCACTAAAAAAATTATAATTAATCGTTTGATTTAATTTTTCATTTCCAGGAACCATTCAACATTGACAGAATCCCTGGGCTACATCCAACTGTTCGAGGAGGAGCAAAAAGCTGCCAGAGAATTGACCGCTGATTTAATCGCCTTTCAGCAGCCTATTCAAGCTGGGAGACAAAATTATCCTTCTTGTCCAAGTTGTGGCTACCGCCAATACTGATGACATCGGTTGAATTGAGATTGAAAGACTAATCTTTGTTTATTTTGCCTTCAGTGTGTATTTGATTGTTATTAGTTATTAAAGTAATCAATCAATTCTCATTAATCAATAAATCAAGTTTGTCGATTGGGAAATAAACATTATGTATTATTATGGATTAATTGAACACTACAAAAACCAGTTTTTTTTCCTTTACGGTCAAACTTTAATTTCACTCGTTCTACTTACTCCCATTCTATTTACTTTAATTAATCATTTTTTGTTGGATGACTGTCGATAATTGGTGTGACGCCAAATTATAGATTGAAGAAAAGGATAAAAACGGCACTTTACCTTCTTGGTAAAGATGCGGTTTCAAAAAAGACACTAATTTCTCATAAACGAAATCTGACCGTCCTGAAACCAATTTTTTTAAGATTTTGAGACAATTAGTCCTTGTCTCGAACTGCGTTTGTGCAAATTTAACACAAGTGAAAAAAGTTTTCACTTTTTGGTAAAGATGCGGTTTGGAAATATACATTATTTTGCCATAAGCAAAATATGACCGTCCTCAAACCAAATGTTCTAAATTTTGTGGTTTATTTCTTCAAATTTTTTACCAATACATATTTCGACCATACAAATGCTTGCATACTAACGGATAGGACCAAAATATTAACGATTGCATTTGAAGCACATTCTTAAACAGATTTCTAATTATTCATTATTCTAATTTCTTGAGTAATTTGGTATTTAGAGAATACTAAATAAACGTGCTTTCGGAAATCAATTGCCCGGGTTACCATTATTCATAACATTAGAAATTTACCTTTACAATTAGTAAGTGATTCAGTACTGCCTTCTTAAAACAATATTTGTATTGTCACCATCAAGCGTCCTGTTCCAGTAGTTTCTTTCCTGTGGAGTATCGAGAATAGACTTGAGAAAGAGACTGGTTCTACGCAAAATTCCACATTTTAAAGACGGTGTGCGCATTCAAAAGGTGAGAACTACATACATCAAAAATTCCAAGCTCTGTATGTAGACTTTGTATTACTGGGAAATTTGGAATTATAAGTACCTAACGTTTAAAGCGAGTGTGTGACAAAGAACGATTGTTGCATAAAATAATATTTTATACCTTTTATTTTATTCCCTGCATGATAATACTTACAGAATACATAAATATTCAAATTTAGAAGGAGAAAACTATACAAAGCAAGAATGCGATAAATACATGGTTCAAAAAGTTTCTTGCCTAATTGGCTATCTCAAACCACAACACGTATGGCTACATCAGAAAGAAGTATTGACTTATAAACCATATTCATCAAAGTAGGATTCTCAAAAAAAAAATTTATCTTATGTTTAAGCCAAACGAACTATGTTACACGGCACGCGATCAATGTAACCGAATTCTTGCTCGTATCATGTATAAAGATTGTGAACCAATCCGAAAGGAACGTGGTCTCCGAAAACCGGAAGATGTTGACTTAAGCCTTCGGTGGATGACAGCATGTTCAATTGGTGTCGCATTCATAAGAAATTACATTTGCATTCATAAGAAGTTGGACCCAAACTGGGATATTTGTGGGGAAAGAAATATGAAGCCGAAGAGAAAGCGATGTGAAGGGGCCAAAATGCAAAGGCCCCAAGAGTAGGCGCAGCGAATGAAGTGATTTATTCATTTGCAGAGGAAAATATTGTTTCCACTATAGTTTATTCAGCTACAAAAAACCTTCTAGTAACAACAACGCCGCCACCATATACGAAAGCTACGTACGACTCTGGTAGATTTCCTACTAATAAAAAGTATCCCTAATAAATAATAATAAAATGTCTTTAGGATAACTATGCGTAGTAGCTACACTTCTATAACTGAAACTAACCGCATCAGCTAGATAAGGGAGTTGACAAAGAACACGTGCGTAAAGCGTATGTTGTAATGAGAACAAAAAGATTTTCATTTATTAGATTCCCTTAAATAAACTTCTAAAAGCTATTTTTATATCCCCAATGTATACATAAATAAAAATAATAAGCGAGTTTTCCATTCAACTGTCACTGCGTAAATGAGATAACATTTTGATGGTTCTTTTTCTAGTTTTCAAAAATTATAGTCACCGCGGGAGCGAGCAATACAACAATAAAAGTAATAAGCGAGTTTTCCTTTCTCTATAGGAAATAAATTGAAATAAACTAATAATAAGATGGATAAATTAATAATTTAGTCCCTGGAGAATGGAAAACTCGCTTATTACTTTTATTGTTGGATTGCTTGCTCCCGCAGTGCCTATAATTCTTGAAAATTAGAAAAAGAACCATCAAAATGTTATCTCATTTACGCAGTGACAGTTGAATGGAGACCCAATTGTAAATAACTGGATTGTAGTAGCTACAAATATGATAAAACATGACATGACGCAATTACAGTTTATCTGATCAAATATAAGTAAAGCCCGAACTCGGTAACACACTAACAATAGATGCTAATAGATAGGTCCAAGACACTCGAGAAAACAGTTCTTGAAAATTCCTTTCTGAAGTTTTCTAGAAAGAAAATTAACAAACAACTTGCACGTGTTTTTTCAAAATG
Source organism: Willowsia buskii (assembly GCA_034700685.1). NCBI lineage: Eukaryota > Metazoa > Arthropoda > Collembola > Entomobryomorpha > Entomobryidae > Willowsia > Willowsia buskii. Next base: position 9,954 of record JAQIXW010003907.1, read on the forward strand.
TATAATTATATTCTGAAATATTTTTCTACCTTCTGCATAGCCTTCTCTCAAAACTACATTTACGCTAATGGAGAGAATGTTTTCAAACAAGAAATCTCAAACTTACAAGGAAAAACCTTAATTGTAAGCTGCCCCACTACATCTGCATTAAATTCTAATATTCGCAAAGACAACACCTCAACCTGGCATTTGTACAACGGCGTTTTCAAAGACGCCGTCCAAGTTTTAGCACAAAAGTATAATTTTTCTGTGAGTATTTTACCCTCACTAGGTTTCGGCTTCCAGAATCGTACAACTGGCAAATGGGAAGGAACCGTTGCTCACCTTATAGAAAAGAAGGCAGATATGGGGCTAGCAATAGTAAGAAATTATGAAAGAAATGGCTTAATCGATTACTCCGCGCCACTTACTCATGTTTGGTTAACCTTCACAACTGGAGAAGCTCATCCAAATTATTCATGGAAATCTTTTTACAAACCTTTAGAAAGTGAAGTTTGGTATACAACCTTGTGCTCAATGTTTTTATTCCATTTTTGTTTCTGGTTTCTGCTGAGGCAGCCTAAAATATCAAATATATTTCGAATTGCTGGCTATTTATTTGCAACAATCCTGGAGCAACATATCAATTTTATTTGGAAAGTAAACCTTCGCAAAATTCAAATAATTTCTGCATTTTGGCTATTATTTTGTTTGCTAATTACAACCTGCTATCGATCTAAATTGGTAGTTCTTCTGAGATATCCGGATTTGGAAGAACCTCTAAGAACATTTGAAGAAGTTGCGAATTCTCCTAAAAGTAAATATAATATAACATTACAAAGCAGAGGTGGAGCTGAATATTCATTATTTCAGAATACGTCAAGTCCCATATTTCAATCATTAGCGAGAAGGCTTAAAACAGAAGCGGATTCATTAAAATGCATCAAAAAAGGTATCGGAAATACGTATGAGGTTTGCATTATCTGGAAGCAAGTTGCAGATTACGTTTACATACGAGAATTTGGAGATGGCAGAATTTATGGAAGAAATTTGCTATTTTGGAGCACAGATAAAATAAATTTTCTTATACAAACGTTTGCATTTCCAGAAAAATCAGAGATTGCAAATATATTTGATTACGATATTAACAACTTTGTTTCAACGGGCTTGACAGATAAGTGGATAAAAATGAGTCGCCAGACAGTCCTAAAAGATGCATTTGCTCAGCAGAATCTACAGTTGAAGCGTAGCAAGAAAACTTTCTCTCAGAGTGATGACCAATATCTCAAAAATATCAATTTAAGAGGAGTTTATTACTGTTATTTTATATGTAATTTAATTAGTATGCTTGTGTTTCTAAGGGAAGTATTATACAAACTCATGCTGTCAAGCACTTATGTACAAACGATGTTTACGAACAATATTTTAATTTAAATCTGGAACTGCAATTTAAATTTAAACCCTTATTTGTAATCACGACATACTCACACGTGCCCACTCAGTCAGAGTATCTCTTAAAGAGCATATTTCGTTTGATAATAGTATAAAAATCCTACTAAGCTATCCATTAATAGTAACGAGTGTTACTTGATAATGTATATCAATCTTAAGAAACATTCCTACTAATTCAAGTTTGTCCACTTGAATTACATAGTACACACGAAAGCCTCTCAGTACTATAATTAAATTGTTGCATCGCAACTTACATAACGTTTGAAACTTATAAACTTATATTGTTTTATGTCGTTCTTTGAAGTGTTATGGCCCTACTTAAACGTGTGTCATTAACGCTCGTTTGAAGTTGTTAATGTAAAAATGTTAAAGCGTGGGTTTTATCCAGTATCTCTACCGCCACCAAAGTGTGACTAGGCAAAAAATATTAGTTCTATAATTATTTTAAATTATTGAAATCATTGTTGGGAGAAATACTTTGTGAACATCACAATCGACATTAAGAAAGTTACCAATGAAATAAATAGAGACTATGTTTTATACTAAACTTATGTTAATCTTAATTTTACGCATTTTAAGCACAAAGTCATTACCACATTCTCGTACTTCAGAGCTATTAAATGAGCTATCCGAGTTACCCAATCCATTCACACGTTATACCAAAATATTTGATATATTCATCAGAGAATGTACCATCAATCTGCTATTCAATGAACGCCGATGGGACCAAGTCCTCCGGGCATTTTTAAGTCACTGTGTAAATCAGCATTTAGAGTGTGTCTTATTACAACAAAAGGCTGGTCAATTTAAACACAATTCTTCTCGACCATTTCTCAATATAAAATTTCAATCCGTTTGTCAAGTTCACCTACCCACTGTTAGAAGCAAAGGCAAATCATTCAGTTCTTCTGGAACGAGATCTTATGTTTCCCTATTTGATCAGCAAGTTGCTGTCACCGATTCCGCCGACTTTATGGTTCTCCC
>JAQIXW010003908.1:0-12367 GCA_034700685.1 Willowsia buskii
ATATACTCCGAAGATACCTGATACCAAGGAATCTCTTGGTCAGCAGCATACACTCCATCCCTGTGGACGTCTTTTCCCTTTCGAATAATCTCATCATTCAGGTCCTCAAAAACAAAGACTGGCCGCATTTTTTCCACATCGTAGACTACAATAAACTGCTGACGTTTCAGCACGATACAGTGAGGTGGAATTTCAATCATCTCTTCCATACGTTCCAAAAGTGGGAGTGTTGGAAGTGTCTTCCATCTTCTGAGGCTCTTGTTTAGTCCAGCCAATTCACAATGTTTATCTTTGACGTGTGCAACCAGCTCTGGATGACTTTCGAACTCTTGGTCACAAAACACGCATTCCTTTTCAAACGCATGGTAGTGCCAGTGGTGTGTTTGAAGATCCTGCGGTAGGAATAAATCACCAGAGCATTTCACACAAGACACCAATCTCTCAATCTCGTGCTCCTCTAAAGCGTGGTCCTTCACTTTATTGATTTTTCGGCTGGAGAAATTACAATCCTTTTCTGGGCAAAAAAACTTTTTCTCGGCCATGATTAATAGTAACTATGTATCACGACTAAACTGAGCAGTAAGTTTTTTGCAATGATGAGTACTAATTTTGAAAGTTGAATTTTGAAATTAAAAAGTTGAATTCTTATTACAAAGTTGAATAGAGAAAAAAAGAATGCAACAAGAAATCTACAACTCGAAGGAGATAGATGCAAGTATTTACGCGAGAACGCAAACCTGATGCAACTTGTTTCATGTTTGCTGGGTGTGCTACGTCTACACTCACTTGATCAACGTTTGCATTCAACGGACGTGTAGTTCGTTCTAGTTCGTTCGTTCATCAGGTAGACTCGCATTTTCTTTGTGATTGAAATACATTGTGTGGTGTAGTTGTTTCTGTTTTCAAGCACTTTTGAAAAATACTTAACGTAGTAATTAGTCACATTTAATTAGTTTTTTGTACTCATTACTACAGTGATTTGATTTTGATACAGCTGTTTGTAATGGACAAGAAAAATTTCAAGTGCCCCAGTAAGGGTTGTGACTTTGTCAACGAAAATCTCAACAAAGTCAAAAGTCATGCTCTCCGGCGTCACAAGATTCGTCGCCTTGTGCCTTGCATTACATGCAAAGGAAAACTATTCACTTATAATAGTTTAAAGCAACATTATGAGTTTTTGCATGTTCCCAAAAAGCAATGCAAAATCTGCAACAAGATGACTAGAAGCCTTTCATCACACCTGAAACGGATGCATCGTCATTTGATTGGATTACATGAGCCTCCAGTGAACTGGAAACCGAATCCAGACCCCCACATTCTACAAAGAATGGCTGACGTTTGCAGGATTCCGTCCAAAAAGATACTAAGGCGTGAGCCAATTATAGTAATGTTTGATGAAGACGCTATGCGACCAGTGTGTGCATTCGAGGACTTTTCCAAGGAATCGATTGGAGATGGAAAGGATCAGGATTGGAGTCAGGCCTACTTGGAAGACAAGAAGGTGCCCCATTGTCAAATAACCCCAGAAGTAATCGAGTTTCTTGGGTATGAGACTTGTCAACTGGCTGCCGCAAACAATTATGGAAACTCTTTTACTACGTTTCGTGAGACCTTCTCCATCACTAATATTTGTCCAATGGATAAAAAACTGAAGCATGGGATATGGTCATCCCTTGAACGTCACGTGCAAAATCTAACCCAAAAGTGGCAGTCTGTTAGGGTAATCACTGGGCCTATCTACAATGATGAAAAGTAAGTATGAATGTAGAACCATGTTATAGTAATTAGATCCACCTCTCAAACCATCAACCGTCTTTCTTAAATGGAATTTTGAGTAAAGTTAAAAATTGTAATTATTACTAGGAATCCATTGATTGAATCTCTGTGTGGAGTCAAGGTCCCCGTGCCAACCCATTTTTACAAGATTGTGTTCATGGAACGCCCTGGCGAGGACAATGCTATGCAGTGCTTTATATTACCTAACGAAACACCCAGGCACTCTCATTTCATCAACTATCGAGCAACTACTGAAGAAATCGAGAAACTTACCAAAAGAAAGTTGGTGGATAAAACAACTCGGCGAATGACGTGGGACTGGCCATTGTACACACCAGTCTACAAGTGCATGGAGCTTAATTGCTACAAGACGTACTTGACTCCACAAGGACTTGATAAACACAGCCGGGTTCATGGGAAAAAGTTTTGCTGCAAGTACGACGCAAATAGTACACATGCTTAGATATTAAAATAGAAATATATCTGCCTTTGTTAAGATTACAAATTATTATCCTTATTACAATAGGGTCTGTGAGCGATCATTCAGTTCCAAGGATAAGCTGAAAAAGCATGAAAGTGGACACGAGGTGTTCAAATGCCAGAAGGACGGTTGTACTTATAGGACAATTTTGAAACTGCGTTACTACGAGCATGTCAAGGCACATAATGCATCAAAGGAGTTCAAATGTGAATTTGAGGATTGCAAACTAGGTTAGTTACTAATTGCATTGAATAAATTTGCAAACAGAAATCATAGAGTATGCAGTTTACGGTATAATTAATTCTTAATGTTACAGTGTTCCTTACCATTGGGGGTTTAAATCGCCATGCAAAGGTACATGAAGGACAGAGACTTTGGAAATGTAACGAGGATGGGTGTGAGAAGGGTATGAAAAATAAATTAGAGGATTAAAAACGTTGAGAAACTTGCCAAAGTTTTTGCTGATGTGTTAAAATTTTTCTCAGATTTTGCGCACGAGTTTGAGTTGAAGCAGCACAAAATGAAACATGCAGGGAACTTGCCATTTAAATGCACTCACTCCGGATGCGATAAAGGTTTGAATAATCATATCTGAAGAATTACTATAATTCAAAAGCATTAGAACAGAAAGCATTAATGTATAACTTTTCACAACTTTGCAGCATACGCTTGTCTTCGCGATCTTAACAGGCATTTAAAGAGACACTCTAGGCCATTCAAGTGTGACGTGGATGGATGCAATAAAGGTATACAAATATATGATGAAACCTCAAGCATTTTACTCTAAATAAGAAACTAAAAATTTCTTGTTTAAAATCAGATTTTGCCGAAAAGTACGAGTTGCAAGAACACAAGGATAGGCACGAAGGAGTAAAACGGTTCAAGTGTATTCATCCAGGCTGTGAAGGTATTTTTAAGATTTTGTACTAATTACTACAAATTGACAAAATTTTTTGTTCAAGATGGATGATGTAGTGTTGTTTTATTTCAGCATTTTATTCACAAAATCGTCTTTCGTATCATCAAAGAGCAAAGCATCCTACGGCCGGAAAGCCTACTGGAAAAAGGGAAAAGAAACAAAATGTGAAATGTACTAGTGAAGAAAAGAAGAAAGTTAGGATAGCTAACCCAAAAAAGAAATGGAAGTGTGAAATAGCAGGGTGTGAGATGGGTTAGTAATTAGTACAAACTGAGACAATTCACATGGATAAATTTTGAAAAGGAATATTGGTTCTTTGCACTAGTTAAAATTACCTTCTTGTATTTTGGTTAAGCCTTCAGTTATCAGTACCAGTTAAAAAATCACGAGAAAACTCACCCCGGCAATAGGCCCTTTAAATGTGAAGAAGAAGGATGCAAAGAAGGTATAATGCTTATGCAACTTTTTATGAAATAGTGTTTTGTGCTTTCCTTATTTTCATTCATATATTTTGTATAGATTTCAGTTCCCAAAAAATGCTGGATCTTCACAAAAAGAGGCATGCCGGAGAAAAGACTTTTAAATGCTCATATGAAGGATGTGGTGAAGGTAGGAAATATTTATCATTACAACTAACATGTAGACTTTCTATGTGACTATACTTTAATTACTAAAATATTCATTTCACAGCATTTTTCGACAATCACTTATTACGTAGTCACGAATCACGGCACGCTGGGAACCGCAGATTTAAGTGCAGCGTGGATGGATGCGGGAAAGGTTTGCTGATAATATTAGGCTGATAATTAATTATACTATTATATATTAACCACGGGCTTACTACAATATTCATCTTATATTCCAGACTTTCCCAATGCAAGCGAATTGCAAACCCATATGAACATTCATAATGGGATTAAGATGCAATGCAAATTTCCTGGGTGCAAGAAAGGTTATAACTTTGATATACACATTGCAAACTTGAACCATTTAATTAATTTTCGCCACATGATATCTTACTCTAGTTTTCTTTGGTTCCCCAGAATTTTTTACAAGCTCAGGTTATTGGCGTCATAAGGCGTTAAATAATCACTTTGTGGGAACCGACAACATTCCACCAGCACAACCGAGCCAGTCCGGGGAATCCGATAAGAATTGAGTTTAATGGTTTATGTAATGATAAGTACTATTCTTGTTCAGATTTCGTAGCAGTGTCCAGATGAAAATGTATTAATTACTTTGTTACGAGTACTATCATGATTAAAGTTTAAACTAATAGTTAAGGTGCATGAGATAATCAATCAAGAAATTAATTGATTGTTTAACATATATTGTAATGCACAATGATTACCGAAGAAATCTGCTTAAATGTCCAAAATATATTGACAGAAACTTAATGAGTCTGATTACAAAACTATATTATATATCTTTTTCAGCTTTGATTTTGCGTACTACTGTAAATTTTTGCCTTATTTAAATCGTATGGTTACCGTCTCGTAACGCGGTAACATTGCATTACGTTTGTATGAAATTTGATAAGCCAGTAGGTTTGAATAAATTGTGTTGTAGTAGTACTCATCATCACGAGCTTATTATTCTTCGAAATACTGATTTCTGTTCTGCAAAACATTTCAACATTTTTGGAAGAGACGGACAGACAAACGTTAAGATCCAACACTTAGCATTTAAGTTGAATGAGCTAAAAACCATTGAAATCAAAATATATTTTCAAGTTTAGGTAGTATGACACATGTATTAAGTATGAATCTGATTACTACTGATAACTAATTTTAATCCTTTATTAACGTCTCGCTACACGGTAACATTTAATAATTTGCAATATTACATATAGATACACACTAATTGAGAATTAAGTTAATTTCTGCAGAGCCTTAAGTAGTATCAAGTTAACATTGATTTTTATACAAGAGTTAAATTTGATGAATAATTGCATTGTTGCGCAATTACGTCGGTAATGAGGCATGGAATCAAGTCGTGCCGTTATAAAGATCAAGGTTATAGCTGATATCCTGGAAGAAGGGTCACTAGTAATAATAAAACAATTTCTTAATAACTTTATAATTGGATTTCGTATGTGTGAATAGTTTTTTTTGACAAAGTTTGAATTATACGTACTATTGTTTTTAGCAAGCAGCTTCCCGACCCTGGGATGTGGACTGTTGGCTCGAATCATTGGAAGGTTCAGGATCTTTATGATTCTTGTCCTTCTGGTGTCGCAGCAAACCACTTTTGCATCTGTAAGCTATAAAATATTGCATTTTATCACTATAAATCACTCCGATCATAGGAACTCCCATCATAGTAATAAGCATTTAAAATCCCCTATTGCTACCTGATATGCATCCGGGGTGCATACATTTCCATCGATTGACATTGTTGTGTGCATCTTGATGATCTTGCCACTGTTCTTTGTTATTGTATTCTAATTATTTAATAGAACATACTTAGCATAGTAATAAGCATACTTGGGAAATAAAATATGGTGATTAAAATAGCTTGAAAAGCAAGTACCTGCGTCGCAGTTCTCAAAATCACATTTATACTTTTTATTCTCTGCGTGCATATGACGAAAATGACCCAACATAGCATTTTTGCTGGTAAAGGCTGCGTAAATAAATAGGTCATATACTTTAGACTCATCTCATTATGATATGAAATCGCATTTTATTGAAATTTCGTGAAATATATACCTTGATTACATCCTGGAAATTCACATTTGAAAGGCCTTGCACCAGAATGCCGATTTTGGTGACTGAACAATTCGGTTTTTCTAGCAAAGTCTTGGAAAAAATTTAAAAAGTTTGTAATCATGGGGAAAGATTTGTATCGTTTACTTTGTGTTTTTAATGGTTTGATTACCTTTGCCGCATCCTACAACGTCGCATTTCCACGGTCTGTTGCCGACATGAGTTTTCTTGTGTTTGTTCAGATCTATCAGTGACTTGAATGCTTTATAAGAACAAACACACAATGTATTAGAACGTTTCATATGTAGAATTTTTCGAAATTTATGTATTTACAATTATAAGTAAGCTATTTATATTATATTTTTTGCCTTTTTTATGCGTAATACATATTAAAGTACAAACATTTTTCACAGGCTGGATAATGACACTTCCATGTTTTGGGTCCGTGCGTCGTGAGATGTCTGATGAGCAAATATTTTTTCCTTGTAATGTACTTGCATCCCTCGACTCGGCATTTTATGATCCTGTGTGTGTTATTGTGCGCATTTAGTTTATCTTGTAAGTCAAACACCTCAAAGCATACCCTGTAAATTGTACGGAAAATTATACGTGTTTCAGATATTTAAAGTTTTGAGAAGGGTAGTATAAGGGGCAAACATTCTTTATTAGATTCCATACCAGCATTTAAACTCCAAATCATGAATAAGTTTGTGCTTATTGAGCTGATTTTCACTCAGGTAGGTAGCGCAGCACGATTTTTTGGGACACTGGTAGACCTTCGTTTCAGAATCAAGATCCCAACTTAGTCTTTCGCTAGCCAAGAAATCGAACTGCATACCAGTTAGTTTCTCAATTTCCTCGATGGTCGCACGACGACTGATTATATCTGCTGATTGATCGCGTTCCACATTTGGAATAATGAAAGCTTGCACGCTGTCTTCCCCCATACGCTGCAGGTATATAATCTTGAAGAAATGAGTAGGTACTGGCACCTTCAGTCCACACAGAGATTCCAGAGGGGGATTTCTAGTAATAATTACAACAATTTAAATATTTTATTTTGACTCCATTCTGAAAGACCGGATCAACTCTGAAAATGTGGTTCTAATTACTATATCTGGACTTTCAGACTTACGTTAAATCATTATAAATTGGTCCAGAAAATACCCTTACTGCCCACCATTTTTTGGTAAGCTTACGTACATGGTATTCAAGGGATGACCATTCCCCTTTGTTCATCCCTCCTACCATTGGGCAGATATTACTCATAATAAAAGTCTGCTTGCATGCAGTTGGAGAGTTTTGGTGGTTCCTTGCTGCTGCCAAATGTCCATTTTCATAACCGATAAATTTGATGGCCTCTGGAGTGGTTTGAGTCCAGTGTAGCTCTTTATTCTCTCGGTACGGATGATTCCGATTTCCGTTTTTTCCTTCTTCAATCATTTCTTCCGCAAGATCTTCAAATGCGCAGACTGGACGCATATCAACTTCATTATATACGAGAACATATTGATCATACACAAAACACTTCTTGTCAGTTGGATATTGCCAAATGTCTGTCATCCGCTGTAGAACAGGACGTCTTGGAAGCGGTTTCCAGTCCCACAGAGGTTCATGATAACCAACCAACTCTCGATGTCTCATGTGAACATGAGAATTTATTGGTATTTTGATCAACTTTTTACAAATTTGACATTTCCTCTTCGGACCATGGGCGTTTTGTCGATGTCGCTTTAGACAGGCATATGTAAACAGTTTTCCACCACAGGTAACACAAGGCACAATTCGAGTTAATTGGTGTTCTAAGAGCGCATGCTTCTTTACCTGGTTGATATTATTGCTGAAATACCTACAACCCAACTTTGGGCACTTGAAATTAACCGATTTCATGATTAATAGTTATTAAGAGAATGTTGTATTTAGAAAATAATTGAGCCTAGTAATGAGTACTATCAAACAAAGCGATCTCCACATCATCACAAGCACTTTAAAACATTTATGTTTAAATGAACATACAATAGAAATGGGAAAATATGGAGTTGTAATTATTACTAAATAGAACTATATCCGCATGAATGAAAGCGTGAACACAATCTCGGAAACTAAAGACACATGGTTTAGTCTAAATGCATCATATTATGAGTGAATCGGGTTCATTACTTGCTATTAACTAAAACTTTGGAGTTATGAAATTGCAGAGTCTAGTATGAGGAACTATAGAAACAATCTTTACATCTTGCGACCTACTTTTAATCAATTGAAATAATCTGTAAGATATCAAGGGGTTTTATTATTACTAACTAGGAATTAGTCGCATAAGTAGATACATGATTCGGTCTGATTGCATCAGAAAAAATCAGCAGCTATACTTCTAGATTGGGTGAAACATGGAACCAATACTACTAAAAGAAACGGAAAAAATTTGCGGTGAACAAGCTATACAATTTGCAAAGGAGCTTTTAATTGCGAGAGTTGTGGCAGGAACATGAAAAATTAATTAAATTATATTAAATGGTTATGAAGAAAAAATGTACGCATGTTATGCAAAATTGGATGAACGTTTGGGAGTTTTAGATTTTATGAAGACATGTATAGTTTATATTTTCCTGCACTGTTGCGGTGGCAAAAACCATATGCAGATACTTCGTAGTGATTGATAACTTTGCTTGTAAGTAATCATAACATGTTGTGAAAAAACATTTGATTTACAAGAACACTACAATGCTGCATTTTTTACATAGTATAGGATTAGTATTCATTCCAAAAATTTATTCATAAAAAGATGCGCATGAACAAAAGCACACTATAGGAAAAGATTTTTTTAACATTTTTGAAATTACTTAATTAATTTTTTATATTACTTATTCATACATAATTATGGAAGGTAACGCTAGTGGTGTATTAACAATGTTACAATAAATTATATACACTTACAATTTGATTAGTTAATACATTGTGGCTGAAACTAAAATGGTGGTTACAACAATAAGTGCTACCCGCGGCATGTACATAATGTCTTCAAACTTGGAATTAATTACTCAAAAGTTCATTTCATGTACACATAATTTTTTCCGTGGTACATCAAATCTGACCGTAGTAGACAATCAAAACTCCGACTCCCGTATCCTCTTTACATTATTTATACTAGTAATCATAAACACATGAACAAACAAGGATATGCACGACTGAAGCTTGTTAAAATTGATTCAATTTTTACACAAAATACATACATATTTATCTAATTGATTATCTACAATTCATTAAAATCTAATCGATAGTCATGACATCCAATGGTTTGACTTTGATGGATGAAATAATTTATCAAGAAATTAATTGATTGTTTAAAATATATTGTAATGCACAATGATTACCGAAATAACCTGCAGAAATATACAAAAAGTATTGACAGAAATTAAATGGGTATGAGTACAAAAATATATTGCGGAACTGTTTAAGACTTGGTATCATTTACTATTGCTTAATTACTTTTATTTATATTGTTTCCGTACGTACTGTAGCACGGTAGCAATTCATTATTTTTCTATGAAAATCAATAAGCTAGTAGGTTTGGATTTACCGTGTCATGGTAGTAATCATTTTATAACAAGCATATTATTCCCCGAAAAAGTTTTACTTGTTATGTGAATGATTTCTTTGCTTTTACAGTAGACGGATAGTCAACCTGGCCAAACCAGTGAAGTTGAATGAGTTGAACAGAAATTAAATATGAGTCTGATTACTACTGATATATTTGTAGAACTCTTCGTCATGTTTTTTAATTCCGTCATGTCTCTTCGATAATTTTATTCCTGTTGTTACCATACTGTGACACGGTAACAATTCATTATTTTTCTATGAAAATCAATTGGAGTATGTTTGGATTAGCCACGTCATGGTAGTACTCATTATCACAAGCATATAGAGTCAAGCGTTGATAACCAGCATCTAGACGTCATAACCCATGTGGATATATGTTTATTTGCATGATTACTAAAAGATTGATTTCTTTACCTACTCTACTTTCGATGTCTTTTTCAATATAAATGGAGTCTCGATGTTTTTGTCAAAATAAATGTCAAAAGTTTTTACGATTGGAAGCTTTAACTTACGTATTAGCCTAACCGAACCAAAAAATTAAGAATCACACCGAAATATATGGATCCGAAAACGAAAAATAGTAGAATCCAACTCATGAATCAAAGGATGAAGCAGCACAAAATCTTAATCAGCACCATTTTTTTATTTTGACGAATACGTAGATATTGTGCTGTAAATACGGATTAAATGAACTTCCGTTTAACCTTCAATAATTTTATGTTCAAGATAAATGTGTCGTGCTTATATTTCATTTCACAAAAATAAAATCTTTATTTCTTTTCAATATTTCTTCATCCTGAAATATCAAGTTAACATAATGAAGACTATTTAAAAACCGCTGATGGCGGCAGCAAGAGCCTTGCGGGCGTTGATTCTTCCATATCCGTAAATGTTGTTGGGGACAGCGGTCGGTGGTGTTCCTCCACAGGTGGCAGCAGATCCAAGGTTGCGGTCAGCATTGTTCTGGAGCAAGTTCTTGACTTGAGTGTAGCTTAGATTTGGGTTTCTGGCAAGGAGAAGAGCGGTAGCTCCGGCTGCGTGTGGGCAAGCCATACTGGTTCCAGAAATGGTGTTGTAGGCAGTGTCACTTGTGTACCATGCAGAGCGAACGTCAGAGCCGGGAGCTGCGTATTCATACAATTTCTTAACAATCTTTTCAACTCATTTAAACAAATTGCATGACATACGCATCAATACCTGAGACATCAGGCTTCACCGCTCCACCAACGGAAGGTCCACGGGAAGAGAAGGAGGAGATTCCATCGGCACTGGTGGTAGATCCAACAGCAATGACGTTGACGTTGTCAGCGGGAGAGTTGGCAGTTCCGCAGGATGGTCCAGAGTTTCCTTGAGAGAAAAGTGGGATGATACCGGCTGAACGCCAAGCGTTGATGACAGAGTTGTACCAAGTGGATCCCTGACCACCTCCCCTGTTTTTAAAAAATGAAGTTTTGAATTCTGTCTTAATAATTACTACACAATTCACAATTATATGGCATCGTTATCCTTACCATGAGTTGGAAACAAGGTTGGGGGCCATGTTGCAGTTGGGAGATTGCCCCTGAGCATTGGTGGGGCAAGTGACGAATTGACCACAAGCGGAAAGAGCAGATTCGGTACAGGAGCTGGTGGAGCATCCACGGCATGCGATCCATTGTGCTCCTGGAGCTACTCCAATTCCGTTAGAGCCGGCAATGGTACCCCTTTGAGCAAAAAGTGGTTTTTTGTAATTTGTACTAATTTCTAGCATACAGAAAACAACAAATACTGGTTATCTGCAAAGAAAGCTTACATTGTATGGGTGCCATGTCCATTGGAGTCCGACGGAGATGGATTTTTTGTGTAGGGATCATACCATCCATATGAACTCCTGATAAGCAATGGAATATTTAAAACATGTTTTATAGAAAATCTTGACTGTTTTGAAATTTTTTGATTTGGGTTTGTTACCTGTAGTTGTTGCGGAGAGCCTATGCAAATAAATAAACATGAATTAAATTTCATTCATAAAAAATAATTGCAAAATTTGAAACAGCTAGCCAAATTTCATTAAGTTTAGGGTTAAAATGACAGTTTTGGCGCCCCCTGGTGTTTGTGGACAAAAACTGATGTCAGATTTGAAATCAGAACATCAGATAACCCCCAAGTACAAAGTTTCAACTTTTAACGATAAGTCTACGTATGAAATATATTGCTGTACGTATTTACTTACTTGATGAGTATATCTGACTCCAGTATCAATGTTAGCTATGATAAAATACAGAAAAAAATACATCAAAATGGGCCACATAAATACAGCATACATGAATAACATGAAGCTCATGAAAAATTAAAATGATGTTTAAGCTTACAGACAACGATTCCTTGTCCATTGTTTCCTCCGGGAAGAACCCAAGCCTGTGGGGCTTCAATCTTTTCAACTCCCCATTCAGCATTGATGCTGTGGTTGCTTGAGGGGGTTGGGTCATCAATGTAGACAACGATTTCCTCACGGACTTCAGAGACTTCTGGGAGGGCAGCAATGGCCTTTACGAGCTCAGCGTCGGCACCAGTGATGTAGATCCTGTTGTTAACCCAGAGAGATTCGTGGCGGATGGCACGTTGATTGAGGAGGTTGAGTGCGTTTTGCTGTGTGGTAGTACGGAGAGCTTCAAGCTGAGCCATCATGGTCGTAATTTTGATTCCACGGCTGGCAAACCTCTGGGATTCGATTCTCTCAAGGACTTCATTGGTGTCGGCGTGGAAGCTGACGACAACATTAGCAGTGCCTCTGTGGTTGAGGATTTGCTGAAGTTGGCCATCAATCTTGTTGGAGGGGGCACCAAGTGCAAGACCCACCAAGGCGGCGACGAGGAGCTGACGGAACATTTTTTTCGGCTGGGAGTT
>JAQIXW010003909.1:0-12366 GCA_034700685.1 Willowsia buskii
CATTGTTTGCTGCATGCTCACCTCATGGACATGACATTCAAATATGGTACACATTACTGGGGTACAGGGATACAACACTAAGGAATAATTAAATCTGACAGGAATCCACGTTCCCTAATTCAAGTTCTTTGTCAACATCACTTTATCTGGTAAAGTGTCTTTTTTACTTTTTCGGGATGCAATTCAAACGTCACTAAAAGAAAATTTTCAATTCGTACAGCAAGTGCATTGTATGACCTTCTTTTAGTTTGTCTCTCTGTAATTATTTTGTTTCGTAAATTTCAATTGAGAAACTTTATTTAAACTTTTTTGCAAGGCCTACTCTCATGATAACTGATTTTGTGGGAGTCAGAATGCCCGATAAGCAGCAGTATAGATGCTGATAAGCTCCACGACAGATGCATTTTTAAACTGATTCTTATAGCTGCACTGCACGACGTTTTACTGACTCTAAAGACAGATGTTTCTTGCAGGTTTCGTGAAAAACAGAGTGGATTGGTAATTATTTTCAATGCTGTTGTGTTCTACCTAGCCGATAAAAAATATTCAAAGGTAGGTTTTCCGGAATTAGACGCTTTACTTATCTAACCCATATCTGCGCATTGTCTTCTTAACTTGTTGCTATTACACATTTCAAAATTTTCATCAGCGAGTAGCCTTATAAGTTTAGTTAAAAGCATATACATGGTGCGAATGAATAAGGAAGCGATGTTTTATAAAGCGGAAGTACGGCGTCCTCAATTTTGAAAAGTACGCCGAAAAGCATCCTGCATAAGTTACTAATGGAATTACTTTATTAGTTAAAGGTAAACTTACATAGAAGGAAGTACTATTTATAATGTTTCTGGAATACAGGTATAATATTTGTATACATTAAATGGCTTGAATTGTACATCTAAAAAAGAATGCTTATAAATATGTTACAACAACTACATATTCTGTGCATTTCATCGATGTCAGAACATGTTTTCATTTTGGGAATGACACTTACTTTTTTAGTGCAATCGAAATTTTCCCTTTCTAAAAAGGGTATTTTTTGGTTTGAAAGCATTTTGAGAATTTTGCATGCAAATTAATGTTTTGTGGAACTTTCACTAAAAGACACGATAAAAATCCTTTTCCTTCCTTTCTCCTTGTACAATATCTGTAGTGCTATTAGTAAAAAACAAGTTATTTAATAATAATAATATGAAAATCTGATTTTGGAAAACTAATGATTTTGCAAATCATCACTACAGAGCATGCTATTTTTAAAGTATTGCGAAACGTATTAATCTTGCTGCTTGCTACCTGTTTTTTGTATTTTTAACCATTTGTATACACACACTGTATGGCTAACCAAACGTTATTATTTTTAAAACAGAAAATAAAATTAAAAAGTCACAGTAATGCGTTTTTTAATAAATAGCATCTGCAAAAATTACAATTACAACTTTGATATACATTGTTATCATAAAAAGTATAATATTTTTATGCGATATTTAACAATTGAATTTACAAATACTTATGAAGTTCTTTCTGGGCAATTAAAAAAAGAAACACTTTTATAAATATTTAAATACTACCGAAACATAGTATTGTATATTGTAATGTATACATTTTGCAAAGGACTTGGTAAATCAACAATAATTATGCAGTGCTTAGTAAACATACACAGAACGCAGAAACATAACTTACACCCAAAACAAGTACCTAAATGGAACTGCTATTCCAACTTCTGCAGACTAGTTTTATCCCCATTCCTCGCCTTGTTTCTTAACTTTGCTGTATACTAACGCATCAATATTTGTCAGAGTTCTACTCTACAAATACATTTTTGACTACTCAAATGAATTTATAAAACATAAGCAGCAGTTTGACTGCTGAAAGACATTTTTGTCGCATTGTAAAATACATGATTTTTTGCCATTTAACGGTCTATCAGAAGGTTATGCTATGCTTCAAACGAAAGGGAAATACCAAATTAAGTAAACTTTTGGAAAATCAGTGTATAAATTTACAGAGCAAATATTAAATTTATCGTCTGATCAACAGTCCATCCCAAACAAACTAAAAAAGCATCTTCTTTAATAAAGAAAAAGTTTCCAATGTTAAGTTCTATATCTCTTAATGATGCGATGCATCTTTTTCTGCAAACATTACTTTCCATCTTGAAGGCACGTTTCAAATCCCTACTTTTCTTAAAGATTTGTCCTCCTCCATGCAGTATCAAGTGCATACCGCGTTCACCGAGAAATATTGCAAGAGCCAAATTTATGATCATTAGTTTCGTCAATTTTTCGCCGCCTTTAATCAAAACCGTAAAAATCACGCAAAGACCTGTCAAATGCTTAAAGACAAGATCAGGTAATACTGTCCTCCCAACACAAGAATTTGCTATTTGATTTAAGCATAACAAGCAGCGATACTGTTTCATTGGCATTGCATTTGTAGGTCTCCCAGTCGTTAATATTTTGTCCCTGAAAAAATAGTGAGTTAATTTTGAATATAAAATTTGCTACAACAGCCAGTTTAAAATATATTTTACACTTACATCAAAGTTGTCGTCCAAAATCTCATTAACACGAAATATCCAATTATAATTAAACCAACGTAGCCACCACTGTGAATGACAATATTAGAATTGGCAAAATCGTACAGACCGAAACTTATGATTCCTAGCCATGAATCGTAAAACTTTCTTGGCAGAAATGTAGCTCCCCAGTATCTTGCGCTATGTCGGTTTTCGAGGAAAAGAGCCAATGGAAATATGGCTTGAAACGATAAAAATACTGAACATATTCTGACTAAACGCGTGAAACGTTTCTCTGTCGGTCCCGTAAAGTCTGTACTCCAATAGCCAAAATGGTCTTGGTAAAAAAGTTAACGAATTCTTTTTGATTAGAATATACCCAGACTTAACTCCACAATACATACCTAATGCAAATTTTTCTTACCTTTCCATATATGCCGCATTTGTGACAACGTATTGAACAATTCTGTTGGACCTTGCATATTAAATGTCATCGTCCACATGGTTATGCTTGCATAAACTCGAGATATGAAATGAACCCAGAAGTTAACAAATTCTCTCTCTCCAACAGACTCTAGTTGCACTGTTGTTGATATAAACAATAGGTAAAGGTTATCAAATGATAATATTAGCAACCGAAGATACCACAGTGATTGAACCAGTGAAGAATGATACAATGTGAGAGCCCCTTTGCACACATGAAACTTTATGGGAATGGAGTAACATTTTGATGCTATCCGAACAAGAAATAAGAACCATTTTTCCCAGGAACATAAATTTGTCATGTCAGTGTTACGACAAGTATTATTTTTAGGATGCACACGAGTCTTTTTGTAATGCAAAAGAAACTTGTGCCTTCCAAGAACAGAAGCTTTTGCTTTACAGTGTTTGACAATGACTTTCGACATTTTTTGTGCTAAGCGGACGCTGGTTTTCGGTGAAGTTCTTGGAAAATTTTGATAGAGTCTAAGGTTGGATTTAGACGGACTAAAAGTCAAAGTTAATATGAAAGTTAGGAGACCTATTACAAAAAATCTAATTTAGGAAGCGAAATTATGTAAAATATCTTATCAACAGAGATGGAGATCTTAGGGTTTTGCATAATTTTCGTGGATGCACGTATCGCAAAACCGTTTGACATGTAAACGAACAATGTAAGAAGACGTCGTTTGATGCTATAAAATTTGTTCAAAAATGTCATATTTTGGAATTTGTTTGTCCTGTCTTAGAACATGTATACCGTAAAATCTGATATAAATGCCTCTGCGGTATTACGCGCCCCCCTTTATTAAGCGCCCCGGCGTCTACTGACTAAAAAGTCGACGGAGTACATTAAACGCCCCCTCTTTTACCCGCCCCCTCTAATAGACGCCTCCCAAAATTTTATTGCATAAATACCGTAATCGTCTGCAACTATTTCCAATGGCAAATCTGGGCATGTAAATAGATTTATATCTTCCCAGTTAATAATTGTTTGTTTTGTAGGTATATACGATGAATTAGTTGATTTTCTAGCGGTATGATATGCATTCTTTATGAAAGATTCTGCATTCTCTTCGTTTTATCTTTTATTAATGCATACGAATTAGAAAATGGTGAGGCTTAGCAAATAATATACATTGCATACTGACTCATATTTAGCTAGAGTAAAATGCAAAAGTCGATGGAGTACTTTAGTCGCCCCCCTCTATTACCCGCCCCCCTTTAATAAGCGCCCTGGCGTTTACTGACTAAAAAATCGACGGAGTACAATAGTCGCCCCGGCGCTTATATCAGATTTTACGGTATTTTGAAGTTCTAATGCATATTGTGTCATATTTTGGCCATTTTGAGCAAATTTTAGGACATTTTTGTCGTATTTTAAAGATTTTCATGAGCATCTTAGGCAAATAGGATTTTAGACGATTAAAACCGACAAAGCAAGGATAAACAATTCAACATTTTATATATTTTTAGCTTTACTGACTCTAAGGTTGCATCTAAGGGCACGTATCTAAACATACCTTCCAAGAAACTCGCATCAATTATTTGTGTGTAGCAGAAGCTTGTTTTAGTTTGTACAAGTCAATTTCGACAGATAAACGAGGAAATTCTGTTTTTAAATATCAAGAGATGGGATTTGTCACTACACGTTTTCAAGATGCACGCGGGTAAAAACACTTATTCTATTCTAGAAGCAACATCACAGTAAAACACTGAAATACATCGAGTTTTAAACATGTAATATTTGATTAAATTGATTAAAATATGACTTTGTAAGACAGAATAACGTTTTTGTATCTTTGCCCTTGGTATTTTCAATAAGAAGCATGCATATGAACAAGAAATCGCATTTGAAAATGTCCTATTTTGTCCTAAAATGAGTAAAATCATCTCATATAGGAAAGATGTCGGAATTGACTTCTAAATTTTTTAAAATTATTGCCATAGGTTGATAGAGCATCAAAAACTATGTCAATTCCCAACAACCAAAGTAACAAAATAAAAACCAATGTTGTCATCCAAATTCGTCTTCGTTAACCATATCTCTGGACGAGAAATACCCTCGATTTTTATGTTTCATTTTGTTACATTTGAATGAGATCAAATTTCGAAATTCCAAGAAAAAACGCATCTAGAGAATTTAATTGCGGTTTTAACGCGCGTAGTTTCAAGTCTGTACGTAAAAATTTGTGGACTCTAGCTCGATCCCCGCGGAACGCGTTTTTGACATTTTAAGCTCGCTCACAGAAGATGATGGAAATATTTTTAAAAAGTAAAGTTGGGAATTGGCATAGTTTTTGATGCTCTATCAGCCTATGGCAATAATTTTTAAAAATTTAGAAGTCAATTCCGACCTCTTTCCTATATGGGATGATTTTACTCAAATGTCCATTTATCGTGCATATTTGCATGCATATTTCTACAGCTTTTCGTGCATATTATCTCCATCTCTGCTTATCAGAATATAAATACTTTTTAATACTGTAAAATATTTTTAGAACTTTTAGCAAGCTTGCTTTATGTATCCTTCTATCTTCTTCGGTGATATTGATTAAATTTAACTTTTTTAGACATTTTTCAATTTACGTAAAATGCTTAAGGCAAGCAGGCATAAGCCTATGTAGTAGTATGTTTACGCCATATCAAAAAATATGATTACACAAACATTGTGTATTGTCTATACTACATATAGTCGAACATATTGCTTATGTTGTGTATTGGGACTCCCTTACCAAGAGCCCAGAATATGTAAGCTAAAACTTAAAATAAAAAAATATTGATTTATTGACTATACCACAAAAATTGCCAAAAGTTATGCTAAATGTTATACTTTCCAATGGAAAATTGCATTATCCTACAGAAGTTTACAAACGCTCTGGATTTCTTGCTTTAGTCAATTTTTAACATTTTGACCCTATCTTCATCTATTGTCTGCACTTAAAATCGAAGGCATGCAACATATTATCTTATACGAAATTCAACAACTTGATGAAAGTTAATCAGCAGAAAAATTAATATCTGATGAATTGTTTCTGAACGAATCAGTAATACAAATAAAAATGGGAGACTTTCGTTCATACGAAAAGCTTCACCCAAAGCCTTGGATTACCCCACTATTTTCTTAATCTCTGAAGATGTATAAAACCACTTACAGTTTACTTCCACCTGGATCCTTTCAAGTGAAAATGGGCCCTAAAAATAATCTCATCCTAGATATTTCCAACATACCTTTCTCCACCTACTTTTATTTAGTTATATGCTTTACGCAGCAAATACTTGGCGGTGGCGTTCTCCTTCACATTATATTAACTCCTAGCACTCGAGTTCTTTCGGGAATGGAAATTGTACAAATTGGAATCGCCATACTTTGGTTAACTTGGTCGACTCTAATATCTACTTTGATGAGATTGGAAATAATTCTCAGAGGCAAAGAATCCTTTGCGATTGCCATGAATAATATCTTTTGCAAAAACATCTGTGAAATACGGGATAAAAAAGTCTTGAAGGATTTCTCAGGATGGTTACTACTGTATTTAATGTTTGGCTGTGTGTTTTTGGGGGCTCCAAGCCCATTTGTATTGAGACTTGTAAACGTTGACATTTATTTATTAATTTTTGACTATTTTGGGCTACATCCATACACAAATTGGATATCTTGGATGGTGTGATTTTTACTGTCAGTATTTACGTTTATACTTGGAGTAAGAGATCTGTTGGTGATTATATTTCTTGCGTTTTCATTACTTCTTTCGGTTGAAGGAAATTTGGACGCTTTGGATGACTATGAGGAGAAAGGTTTAACAGACTTATCAGCTGTTAGACAATATATTATTCTGCAAATGAAATTTAATCGATTAAGTCAAGTGTATAGTACTCTCGCTTTGATTTTTGTAGTGTTTAGTCAAATAATCCTTACCATATTTCTCTGGGTACCGGTTAATTGCGCAAAGCTTGTACACCCCTTTTTTTATTCACATGTGCTGCAGCATTTGTTGGCGGTCTTGGTTTAACAATATTTTGGTTGAATCTTAATGCCAATGTTAGACTGAAAAGTAAAGAATTTGTGATGAAGAAACGGAAGAGATTCTCTTTTAATTACAGATATGTTGAAATTTACATCAGAAGATTGTGGCTTGCTCAGAATGCTTTACAGATAAATTGTGGTGACCAGTTTGCTTTCAGTGTTGACGCAGTTTTAATTTATTTGAGTGTATTAAACACAAACCTGACAAATGCCTTGCTTTTAATTAGAGTGTAATGTTAAGTTCGAAATATATGATTTGCGATTTATGTCTAAATAATGTTAGAAGCATAAGTAATTACCAATCAATCCTTCAACTTTTATCTTATGTAAATCTAAATTGTAAATAAATATAAAATGTAAGTTAATCAAATATATATAGAAAAGTAATCATGTAGCCGAGCACTGCATAAAAATAATTCATAGTGATATCTCTGTCAACCACATACATGCTCCCTACTTTCACTTCAATTACGTGACAACTCTTAAGTACTTTTCTCCAATAAACTGACTTTAGCTCAAGCTTCCATTTGTGCCTCAAAACCTTTACACAAGTATCCCTCATCATGCTACTGTAATGAAAAAATAACAAAACGAAACTGAGCGAATTTACTGTCAAAAATGTCGCTGTCCCAGTAGCAAAAAAGTGCCCCATTTTAAAACTACTGAGAACCGCTAAGCTTCCAGCAACCAGAAGACAAAACTGTGTGCCCAGAAACATGTTACTCAAATGCTTAATGTGCATCTGAAATGTGTCCATTGCAATAACTTTTTTTGTGTAAAGGCGAATAGTTTTCAGTGTAAGTTTCATGCAAGCAACTTGTTTCAAATATTGGACAAGAGTAGTTCCACAGGAGAAAACTAATAAGCTGGTTGACTTGCAGCTTACAGAAAGTAGCTTTGCGCTAAAAACCATAACTACTATACGAACTAAGAGTAATAAATAATTATCATCACGAACTAGGGCCCTCCGGGTTTTCATCTCGTGACGAGATTTTCGTCACCGGTTACTTAAGCGCTAAAGTTTGTGTTGTAATCTTAAAGAAGATTAGAAGAGCAAGAAAGTGGTGGCAATGATATATTATATTTAAAACGTCTGGTTATATTTGATTTTTCGAATATTGTGTATTTGTTTCTGGTTCAAGTATGATGTACGGAGGGATCATACATTTAGTACGTAACGCAAAAAACTGTTTTTCAGACCCTCCCTACCGCATGTCACACATATACAGGATACCCTATTTAACATGGAACGTCACAAAATCTCAGAACCCTACCCCACCTATCCGCCGTTACGTACTAAATGAATGGTCCCGGACACTGCATAATTTGGCATAAATTATCTTTGACACCTACAGTTGTATTATCGATCTCATCATAGCATCGAAAACCACACACAAACTATAATTTTTGCCAACTCATGAGCAATGCGGGCGTGAGGATGAAGCTTAGCGTTGTTTGAAATACCGCAAATTTACATTTGGAATTTAGACGCTGGGGCGTCTAGTTGGGAGAGTATTATCTAATCCATCTACATATTAGCGAATATGCATATTTAAACTGACGAAGCTCATGTCTCATTAAAATTCCCAAGGCAGACGTCATGAATTGTCCTAAGACAAAGTCTAAAAGTGACGAAATTTGACCATGTGAGGTCAGGTGACGAAATCTGGTCAAGTGAGTTCAGGTGATGAAATTTGCTGTCCGGGAGTAATAATAATTATTTTTTGGCGTTTTTCAGTGTGTTCAATACTTTTTAAAAAATTTGCAAATTTTTTACAATTTTCGCAAATTTTTTGCAAATTGTTTAAAACACGCCGTGATCTACGCATAAAGTTACCCTTGTGTGCAAATTTTGAAAAAATTCCACCGTGGGAGTTTTCAAAAAAAACTATAGGATATTAGAATAAAGAGAAGGTAAATAATGTCCTTATTGTATACGATCAGAGCGATTGGTATCACGATTTCCGCAATAGTAGTGGTCACAACCATATTTAGCATTTGGAATCCAACCGTGTCTGCGTCGTTTGCGTTTCTCAAAATCTTCCGGAGCTCTGGCGAAATGAATTCCAGATAAGTTTACAAATCAAACACTTTACAAAAACTATTATAAGGTCAATTTTTTAAACAAATATTTCACGGAAATTTTTACCTGGTTTTAAAATTTTCCACCAAATCTTATCCCGCTTTTCCAAATGCTTCCTAACCACACCCTACTCTCGTTCTGATCCATTTATCCAATTGAATAAAGGTATCAGCTCGGCAAAATTAAAATAAAGATAAAACTCGTTTGTCAAGGATATGAATATGATTTGGAGAATAATGAGAATCATCAAGATTTCTGAGAAATGGAACAACTCAGGTGATAAAATATATTTGACTAACAATGGGTGTGCCCGATTAACTCATCGCCCGATTTGAATAATTCTTTTTTTGTTGAATAGAGCATCATCGAAAACCTCTAAATATAAAATTACAGATAGCAACTCTCAACCGTTTTGATGCTACAGTTAAATTTGTAAATTATTCAAATCAGTGCTGGGTATTGTTTGCATGAAGTACCAATATGGCACGAACCGAACACAGGTTCGCTTGACTTTGCTATGCTTTGGTTCCGCGTCCAAGTGATTGCTAATGCTGAACAGCAATTCCAATATTGAATAAAAACCATTCGGCACTAATTATTTAATTTTGATATATAGCATATATTATTATCTCTTCAATTACTACATTTTAATGGTCAGCATGATAAGTTGCATAGGTATACTTATATTTAAAATTAATTAGGCGTATTTCAAAATTACAATTTCCTTTTAATTTTTATGCTAAATAGCACAAATATTAACTAATACTTTATATTACTAATGCATATTAGTGTTCAGCATGACAAATTACATGGGTATACTATTGGATTACTACTTATCTTGTATACTATGGACAAAGAAAAAATCAAGAAACTCACCAAATACACAGCGCAGTATGAAAGCAGCATCATACATTTATAGAAAGCTTGTCTACCAAGAACAAAAATGCTACAAATACTAGCGACCAAATGAAGATTTTTAAATAGTTTTGGATTGATGTTACCGTAAAAGGCGAATTCAGTCCATATTGAAAATTGAAATATATATCAATCGATAGCCCTTGATGAGAGAACCTGACCCAACCGAACCTGAACAAATCGAACCGAACCTGAACCAAACCGAAAGTTTTAATTGTTGGGTTATTTAAATCCACACATGCAACTGCTTTTAGGCTGCTTTGCACAGGTCACTTTTTTACCCAACTCTGCTTTCAGCACTTCCGCTTTAACATTACCGTAAATGGGGGATATAATTCGAAATATCTCCAGAACGGTTGAGAGTTGCTATCTGTAATTTTATATCTAGAGGTTTTCCATGATGCTCTATTCAACAAAAAAAGAATTATTCAAATCGGCCGATGAGTTAATCGGGCACACCCATTGTAAGAGAAACAGGTAGGATGGAAGAAATATACAAGTTATCATTATAAACTGAAGGAGAAAGTATGGAGGCAAATTATGTTTCAGGTGAGCCCTTTTGTTGTTCCCATTTCTCCAACTGGTCATTCCAAACGATTGGGTAAGGAATGCAAATAAGCCAGTCGGATGCGGCTTGGTTAAGTTTGTAAGTTAGAAACGTCAATGGAGATGGCATTTTTGGAAAGGTTTGCACTCGCTATCGTTTTCTCGCTATCGTTTTCTCGCTATCGTTTTCTCGCTATCGTTTTCTCGCTATCGTTTTCTCGCTATAGGAGTTCTTACAGAAAAATTGAAAGATTTTTTACCGGGTGAAACCTAAAATCTTTGAAGAGCTACTAACTGTTAGTGGGTTTAAAATAATTGAGAATTACACACAATTTTAAACTAACCTTCTTTCACTGAAAAGTTTCATTTTCTGAAAGCTGCTGTTAGCAAGGGAGTTTGAACTATTAAGTAGTTTTAAAATATTTTGATTTCCGATCCCTCAATGTTTGGTAATTTTTTATTTCTTAATAAATGGTGAGTGAGTAATAATATATTCAGCGGCACAAATGTAATGTCATATTTTGAAAAGCGTAATTCTGTAATCATTTCCCTTCATTCTTAAATTTTTGTGTAGGCTTTTGACAAGAATATAAAATAGATGTTTTGAATCTATTGGACAATATTTTACTTTAGTTGTCGTAATTCTGTGTGGGTTCGGAAAATTTATCCCGTCATATGAACGTATTACAGCTTAAGAAAAGTACATGTCATTATATTCGAACAAAATAAGTAGCTTGTGTTTCAACATGCCCAATTTGCCTCCCTGTGTCCTTCATGCAAGGGAAAAATTTGGATTCCGGACAACCTTCCACAACATTTAATATTTGCAAATAGTTTTTTTTTGATTTTTTGCATATTGCGGCACTAAAATACACAAGCATGTATATTCCCTGGGGAGCCAGTAAACTTTCATGCGAAGCACTTAAAAGCAGAGGTACAACATTTTATTGGAAAAGATCCTGAAAAGCGCAGTAGAAACCAATTGGATATCACATGAGAAATTTAAGTGTCCTTGCAAGAAATAGTAAGGTCATAACTGAACGATATTTGTTCTGTGTTCCCGTTCAGATTCACGTGTATAATGGGTTGTCTTCATATGCTGAACGACCTTTACCTCTATTTTTAGTTTCTTATTTTGTTCTAATGATTACTTTTTTATTTTACCGTAGCATTGAACATGCATTTTTTGAACTGCCTCAGTCATTATGCACCTAAAAAACAACTAACCTTTCAGTTAAGTAATTTGTAAGATTTACTTAGATTCAATAAAATAAAATATTTGCCTCCCCTTTAAAAATACCACACTCAATTAAAGTCTATGTCAAGCTTTTTTTAAACTTTACTGTCTATTAAATTTTATCTTTCCTAAAACTAATTATTTTTTACGATTTACACATATCTGCAGAAAAAATGATACAAACCGCAGTACGTACAAGAATATACCCTAGCATCAAATATTATTAAAAATTCACGTTTCGCAATAACATTTTCATCTAACGGTAACGATTAAATAGTAAATTTAGCATATGGTAGGCGTAACTGGCGAGTAAAATATAAATACCCTTATAAAACAATTTAAGGAAACTCACCCAACATTAGATTTCGATAAAATTTAGGTTATAATAGTTTTATATATTTACTTTTTTGCATACCGTAAATGCTGATATAAACGCCCCGGCGACTAATGACTAAAAAGTCGACGGAGTACAATAGTCGCCGGGGCGCCTATTAAAGGGAGGCGCGTAATAGAGGGGGCGACTATAGTACTCCGTCGACTTTTGTGTGTTACTCCATCTAAATATG